>JAQFZC010001227.1:0-32773 GCA_034695205.1 Dicyrtoma fusca
ATTAACCTGCCGGTTAATTAATTATTTAACTATCTACGAACGTCAGTAACGACACTTGTAATTTATCGTCGTTAACAGCTGTATTTATCCCTCTTGCTGGATTTTTTCACCCCATGGCTTCCTTTGCCCCGTTTGGTTGCGTTGGCCCCAGTTGCCTGTTTGACCCCTGGATCCATTGCCATTATACTTTGCACCGTAAAATTATTATTTTGGCCCAAGCAAATAATTATACTGAATATGCTAATTATTTACACAGAACTATAAATCAAGAACTTATTACATAATTAAATAGAAGTTTGAGTTTCAATTCCCGATTTATAGCCAACAGGCTGTTTTACTACTAGTATTAACAAATTCAGCAAGGAATGATCGGGTCATTATTCCTTCGAACGAAACACGCCACAAGCAACTTACAAAATAACAAAATAGTATAAAATCGTGTTCTGTTGAGTGCAGTGCAGTGGGTACTTGAAGTTGTGCGAAGTACTGGTCGTTGGCTACACTATTTGAGCATAACGATCACATTTAAGTAATTATGTTACCTTCCAATCCAAGAAGTTTTACAGAATGAATGTCAATGAATGAATCTGAAAGGAATAAAAAATGTTAAAACAAACTTTTAAACAAGTCTAATAATTTGTCCGTTGGGGCCCCTTGATTCTTCACTGACTGCCTTCAAGCGAGAATACAAATCAATTAATTTGGTTTAATGCTGTTATACCACACACGGAGGCAGCATAGGCTTGCTTGAGACTTTTATAATGTTTTTAAACCAGCCATACGTCGTACGTCTACAATTCGTTTCAGCTTTTCGTTTCAGAAGAATGTGTAAGTAATTTACGTAAGTAACTGCGTAATAGAGCAGGGTAACAGTAACGACCGCATTCTGGATTTCCAAAAAAGATAACAATTAATTCGTTGTACTGCACTGCTCTGGGAAGGTCAAAAGTGAGTTAATTATTATCATTGCTAATTTTGAGTGTGCCGAAGTATACTTTGAACGCTCTGCTGAACTTCAATCTTGGTGTCCGATTCGGGTCACTTTTAGCTAACAACTAAAGATTCTGATTCTACCTGCAACCAGTCAAAATTGTTGCAAGTAATTACCTACAACCTACTTGCTACTTACAACTTTTGACTTTGTTATTTGAATTTTAGATATCAATCTGTTGAACGCGGTTGATTCAGTGATCCAATTTTTATTCATTTACTAATAAGTTCAGTCACGGTCAGTCAGAATCGGAGGGGCAAAAATAATGTCTTACCGTGAAGAGCGACCAAATGTCGTCAGTGAACTTCCTGGGTCAAGTCAAAATCAAACCCAAAGGGGAAATTATACGCGAAACATGCGTGACGATAGCAGCGTTATTGGTGAATGTTGGAAACGTGTAGAGTGCAAGTGGCCGTCATCGGGTGACTCAGTCGTGGGCTCGGACTTGGACGGGGAAGGCTTCGCCATCGACCACGAGGCTATCATCGTTGACTGTCCATTGCTAAATGGCTTGAAACTACAAGGGAAGAAGGCGTCGGACAAAGATGAATTTCAGAAACAAATGGCTCAATTGAAACATGAGAAAAAGAAAATTGAGCAGTCTCGAAGGAAGTTGTTGAAGAAGCAAATGGCAATGGAAGTCTGTGCGAAGAAGCTGGAGGACGAAACTGCCAAAATTGAGAGTATGAGATGAACTTTTGACTTTACAAATGGCAGTCTTAATATATTAGTAATTATAATTAAAATAGAAGAACTATAAATTCATTTTTGGCATTAACTGCGCTCCGTTTCTTCAAGGTCAAGTTTTGGTTGATGATTAGAAGCAGGCTATGTTGTATGTGCGTATCAAGTAGTTTTCACCGACAACCGTTTATTGTGAAAGTATTTGTCTCTATTTATCTACATGGCGCCTTTTAATTAATTATACATTCTTTTGATTCAATTCCAGAGAAAGAATTGGAACTGGAACGTTTGCTTGAGGATGCATTAACTCAAAAACTGCTAAACGAAGAGCACGGAAAACTGCTGGAAGCGGAACGGGCAACATTTGAGGGAAAGCGATCTTTGTTCATGCAAATCCTGGATGAAGCTGGAGATTATTCATCCGCTCTTCAATCTACTATCGGGCGACTTCAAGACATTCACTTCTAAACAGATCCCACTGCATCGGCTGCTTGTCCATTCTTCTCCGAACCCTTACGTACCTATTTTTTTTATTGATAGCATTTTTGGTGGATTTTCTTTAATGATGATTATTTAGCTTGGATATATTTCATGAATTTGTGTTGTGTCAGTCTTGTTTCGTTTCATACGTGATTATAACGTTATGTCAGCCTCTCCTTTGGGGGACAGTACCGGCTTTGTTTTGTTTGGATAAAGATTGCCTTTCCCTTACAGTCAGTTTGTTACCCATTACACCTTTAATCTCTATGAACTATGTATTGCTTGTATGTAAATGGTTAAATGATTTTTACTTGGTTGTGTGTTTGGTTGAAGTATTCCTTTGCAACTTGTAAACTATGTTAGGAGATTTTCAGGATGCATAATGCGTTTAGGAACTGTGTGTGTAATATTGGCAATTCCTATATTCCCAAAAACGGAAGAAAATATCGAAATTAATACTTTTTTATTAATTATTATTGGTTTCTTTCTTTTAGTTACATATTTACGATGAATGTGTTATGTGAATCTTCTAATTAAGCGGATACTATTAGAAATTAACAGTTATTGTAATCAGTACTTCTCAGGAATTAGATCATTCAGCATAGCTGGTTATCTTCTATTTTCACTTACGTGTTAGATTGAAGTGGTCTTCTAATGCAAGTGACAGCGTATGTGTAAAAAAACGAATACAACTTTATAAGAGCTAAATCTGTCTGGTAATAAACAAACATGGATCTTAGTTATCTGTGTGAGTTCTTAAGAAATGTTCTTTTGGTTTTGATTTTTTTTCCTGAGATTTGTCTTGACCGGCTTATCTGTGAAATTAGCGTGCTATATGAACAACTTAACACCAAGTAAATGATGAGACAGTAGTCTGTCAGTCTGTGTATGTATAATTATATCAACAGATAAAAAGTAAACTCTTTTAACACATTATCTACAGCACACACTACTATCGCTATTACTCGTAGATTCATTTCTAAGAAATTTATGTATGAATTTTTGTATGCTTGCTAATGTTTGGTGTATAACTGTTTTGCTGCAAGTATCAGTTACATACATATTATTTCTGAGAATTTTTTCAGTCTTCCAATTGCAATGTAATCACATATTTTTTTTTATCTTGGTCAGTGTAAGCAACCGCTAAACTTGTGATTTCGTACTGCTGTGTGCACAATGCAATTTTCCTTTGAATAGTCAGGGTTCACCATGAATTGTGACATTCGAAGTTTGCGAGCTTTTTCGTCAACATCTTAAAACATTCAACTCTGGTCAACAGGCATCTTGTCAAAGTCACAATAGGAATAGAGGTGGAAAACATTAGAATAACATTTACATTTTGTAATTTGCAACACAATCTAAGAAATCACTAGCATGGCATTGTGGGCAAAAGTGCAACAATTAAACGGCCCTGCGATCCAAAAGGTGCGCTCCCTATACGGGGATCATTTTCCCATCGAAGTTCGCTTTACTCTGGCGGATTGGATAGAAGAAAAAGTGTTGAAGTATGTTTTTACCAGTCTAGTCAGAAATTCATAGTATTTTATCATTAGATATTGTTATTTTTTTCTGAGATAAAATTAATTAATGATTTTTCCTTCACTTTAAATGATACTACAGCACTTCTGCTAACATTAGCCCGGATAACCCAACGCATCAACCGTACATTAGAACTTTAGTTATGGATTTCATTACTGCGCTGGAAGGGAAGGTAACCAAATACTCAAAACTTACGATTGCTTATGAATTATGTAATACATGTTTGGTTGGGTTAGGAAACTGTAATAGTAATAATATTTTTCTCTGATCAATCACAGGCTCAAGCTATGGTGAACAATGATCCTTACTTGATTCGGGGAAAACTCATTGATGCTGCTAGTAGCTTCCGCTACTTGTAAGTAATATCTGTAAATTAATTCATAACCAAAGTACAAACAAAGATACTATGTGTCTACTGTTTCGTCTGCTTCTTTGTTTGTTGGCTCACCGAATTTCGTGGTGAATGGTGATTTCCACAACTTACTACTAACGTTGATTTTGCATAATTTACAGGTCGAATCCATTGGACCTGTTTAAAAATCTTCGGTACTATTTAGCCGTTGAGAATTATCTTGTGGACCAAATGGCAGCAGAGGCATTGCTGGGACCCACTTCTGTAGACGATGACGGTGAAGAAATTTCGGGGAAGCTTAAGCAACTTAAGCAACAAACACAAAGCGTGGAATTCCTTTTGAAACGGGTAGAAGGGGTCAAGGAAGAGTATAACATCGATTATCATAGAAAGGAAACTGTTGAAGGTATAGTGATTTCATAAAACTGAATATTAATTTTTTGTTAGTATTAGTGACTCTACAGTGTAGTGGTCAGTGTTAAAAGTTTCTAAACGTTGATTTACGCTGCGCTGTTATGGTGCCTTTTTTGTTGTAGCTAATATCCTGCATAGTCAACGCATCATTGCCAATAATCTGCAAAGTCCACAGCTCACAACCGTTCAAGTACAGTCAGTGCATCAGGAAATCCAAAAAATGGTTGCTCGAAAGGATGCATTCGAGTCGAAGCTGACCCAAATGGTAATAATTTAAATAACTAGCTCTGAACAAATTCAATTCATGGGTAAGCTTTTATTCTGTGTAATCGCTGCTTAAGAAAGTAACGCTTACGGAAAACACTAACTATAAGATGCCATAAGTTTGCAAATAGGATGAGTGAATCTGTGTGTGAAAAAGCAATTTGAGAATGAACTAAAAAATATTTTTTAGAGAACGTACTTGACCGACTCTACGAACGTCCTGGAACAGAATATTGGAGTAACAGTGGAACAGTTAAGAATTCTTCTGGCTAAAGTTTTGGACGAGAAATTAGCCAGTTGGAAAAATGATCAGAAACTGGGAGTGAACGAAGTCGTTCTGAAAAACAACTTAGACACCCTTCAGTCGTGGTGTGGAGCTTTGGAAGACTTAATGTGGAACAACAGACAGCAACTCAAGGAAGTTGAGCGTCTCAAACAAGGAAGTCCACTTTACTTCACACCACAATCCGATAATTCTTCGGCGTGTAGACTGGGGTCCCTGCTAGAAAAGGTAGAATAAACACAACGATTTACATAAAACTGTAAGTAAAGAAGTCGTTCTTTTAAACGTATTGTTATTTATTTTTGTTTGATTCACGATTCACCACCCTTCCAGGTAACGCAACTCCTCTCATCTCTCATCACATCGGCACTGGTCATTGAGAAGCAGCCTGAGCAGGTGATTCGAACCAATAAGGGTTTTAAATCCTCCCTACGCTTCCTTGTTCGCGGAGGGCTCAATCTGCACATGACCCCTCCACGAGTTAAAGTAAGCATTATATCGGAAGCACAACTTCAGTCTCTCGTCCAACACAATGTGATCGACAGCAAGAGCCAACGCGTCACTACTGAGCCGACACAGACCACAACAATCGTTAATAATGTGGCAACCATGACCTACGATCACCGACGCAACTTATCCGTTCAATTTGGGTAAAATTTCGAAGCTATTAACTATCTTTAAGTTATGTTTCCAAGTACATTTACTTATAATATTGTTAATGTTCCAGACACATGAAGCTAAATCGTATTAGTCGGGCTTCTCAAACTAAGGACGAAACCGTTATGAGCGAGAAGATGTGCTTGCACTTTCAGTGTCAGTTTTCCTTGGCAGAAAAGCTGTTGGATATTACTGTAAGATTTTTGTTTTTATTTTCCAGTAAAAATTATTCGTTCTAAATTCTAATTCAGGAATGAATTAAGTAGTGGCTTGAACGTCTAGGTTTGGACGGTGTCCCTTCCGGTGGTAGTCGTAGTGCATAGCAACCAAGAGCCTAAAGCATGGGCTACAATTATGTGGGACAATGCATTTGGTGAGACAGGAAGAATGCCCTTCGAAGTTCCTCACCAAGCCCCTTGGCTCCGAGTGGCACAAGCTCTCAGTGACAAATTTGAATCCATCAATGGCCGAGCTTTGACTGAGGAGAACAAAATGTTTCTGGGGGAAAAAATGTACTGCGGTTCAAATTTTAACATCTATGAATTTTGCACACTGAGTCAGTTCTGTAGGGAAGCTTTACTTGGACGTGGCTTCACTTTTTGGGAGTGGTTCTACGCTAATTTGAAATTAACTCAGGATTACTTTTCTGGGCCGTGGAAGGATGGGTGGGTTTAATTAGTATTACTTTATTAAATATCTTACGCTCAAAAGTTGATGATATGAGAGCAATATTTATTATTAGCGTAATTCACCTGATAGAAAATCTATTCCAACTCCAACCATCTTCTTTCAGGCTGGTCCATGGGTTTTTGAGCCGCCAACAAGCCGATGCGATGCTTTCCAAATGTCATCCGGGAACGTTTCTTCTTCGTTTCTCAGACTCCGTTCTTGGAGGTATTGCAGTTTCATGGATCCATTCAGGTAATAAAAACTTCGCCGATACTTACATTTAGAAGAAAGGATAAGTTTTTTTACTACAGTAAAATGTAATTTGTTGTTTGTAACTCTTGTTTTAATTTTGGCTTTTTCAGATAGACAAGTATACAGTCTAGCTCCGTACGTTAGCAAAGATTTGGATAAACTCTCCCTGCCGAAGCAAATTATAAACCTTCCTGAACTTACGTACCTCTACCCTAATATTCCAAAAGCTAGTGTCTTCGACAAATACTGCAAGGAGCAGAATAAAGGTTAGCACCCCACATTTGTATGGTCTGTATTTTCTCACATTTCCTTCTAATTATCTGTAATTTTACCTCATAATCTTTTTGCTTATAGAAGTTGGCTCAAACGGCTTTAAGTACGTGGGGCGGGATCTAAGACCGTACATACCAACGTGAGTATTCCTAATTAAGTACATACATCATAGTTATCTTTAGGAGCATTATATTATGCTTGCTCGATAGTAAGTAATTTAAATTGAATGCATTGAAATATTAGACTGGATGCCAACAATGGGAACCAGACGATGGTTAATGTGAATGGCTTTTCATCTCCACCCGCTTCTCCCATGCTTCCAGACTCTACTAACTTTCAGTGTCACAGTCCCGATTATTCTTTCAATCCGCCCTCCTTAAATGATAGTGTTGGACTACCAAGGTATTCTAATTCTGTTTGACTATCGTTTGATTTTTAGCCTTTTCCTTAAGTTTTGTTCAAACTAATTAAATTTTTTTTGTCTTTCGGAAAGTTTCGGTGCTTCATTCGGACCCAGCAATTTTGGCAGTCCTCTCAGCCATGCCTTTCATGCAATTGTGGAAGGAATGACAATGGATTCCGATGACGGGGATGACTTCACCCATGATATTAATGAACTGAGTCAAACACTACTGTAGGGAGTAGTACTACCTAATGTAGGGTAATGTAGGGCGATCCACCTAATAATAATGAATTGTAAAAAATTATTTTTTTATGTGAGATGCCTTCACTAACACACATAGCAGTCCAAAAACAAGTAGCATAGTGGGTATTTATGAACGATTTATTTAATTTCTAGGATAGCTATAGAAATAGCAATAGCGTACTTAATTCTAACCATAAATTATTGTTAACTTAAAAAAGAACTTATAATATTATGGTTTGACCAATAGAATACTTGCTGGAAACATTCCCGGAAACATTTCCCGTAGTGGGAAAACTATTCTCATTTTCTGTACTCATCAGCGTAGTGCACTCTGACTCTGATTTATTGAAAATGCGCCCTGAGCCCTGAGCACATTGGGGACGCATTACGAACATTGCAAGTGCTTTTAATGTACAGGGTCCCACATAACCTTTGCCCCCCACCCACAGCCCAAACCAGCACAGTCGCGCAATTATGTTGTAGCAAATTTTGTAGAGAATTTTATTGCAGATCTAGCCGAGCAATCCGTTTCAAAATCGGTTTTAAAATAAAAACGTTATGAACAAAAATCTGAGACAAGGTCGATTTTTTAAATTTAAAAAGATTTTTGACCTCAAATAGCCGGTCGAAACGATCGCAATCGTTGTAAAAATTACTTTAAAAGAGAGCTAAGGACTTGGAATTTATTTTTCAACCCATTCAGCACATTTTTACGAAAAGTTAGGTAGCATAAAAATTGAAGCGGAGTGAAGCATGGGTCAAATGGGATTGTAGCAAAAGGTTAGTCGTTTTCTTCACTTTCGCTTCGGTTTCGTCCCATTTTCTTCGTTTTTATTGCTGTTTGTCTGGGTTTTAAAAACAAATTCAGTTTAATGACGCTCTTATTTAAGTTAAAAGTTTTCTAACTGGGATTAGTTTTTTCTTAATTTTAAACCAGTTAATTTCCATTTAAACCCTGACTGTGAGCTCATGCGGGTAATTAATGCTGTGCAGATCCAATGCATTTGCATAATGGAACAAAAGCAAAATTTTGAATTTAAAAATCAAATCATCATCAAAGAAGGCAGATTACGGGCACTGGATTACAGATCGTCCTTCCTTCGTAACCATGTAGGCGTAGGCTCACCATTAATCAAAATAAAGTTTTTAATCCAATCCTGATTTGAACACTTCATCGTAAGACGGTGGCACTGAGTAATATTATAGTAATAAAAATTTCCACGATATTAAAGATGATACAGATGTACGCGCGTAAATAAATCAGAATTACTATTTTACAGCAACTTCTAACAAAAAAAAACATTTGTTTCAAAGGACGGTGTTGTGAACAAAGATATTTCCGAGTAGGAAGGTGGTAGGTTTCCGCGTCTGTCCTGGCTTCGCACTCTGTTGCTGGCAGTGGAGAAAGAGTGACGACGAACTTCCTGGAAATTCTGTCCACTGGTTGTTGCTAGTACTGGACATGCAAGTAAATTGCCGGTGTAGATCGGAGAAACCCGTTGATTGAATTCTTCCGAAGGTTCAGGACCAACATACTTCAATCGCAATAATTAATGTAATGTCAATTAGGTACACATAATTCAAATCACCTATTCGTTGAAAGTCAAATATCTGAACTGTGCTTGAATTAACTGAGTTGGGAAAGGAAGAGCATAAAACTTAAGTATATAGGTATGGATTACAACTATATTCACTAGATGATCTAAAATTTCGATACTTCCTGCCCCTGAATTTTGTACCCTGTCATTTTCCACTGATCTTACATTTCCAATTAACCGGAAGTTCACCCTTGAGTCCCCCCTTGCCGACCACATCCAGTATGAACTGCAATTTAAATGGTAATTTATAAATTTACCAAACAAATATAATGTACTTATATACTTATTGTCAGTTGTAAATAGTATTTTATTTACAATTCTCACAATAATTCAAATTGGGAATTAAAAATTTTTAAAAACACAACCGGTTGTAAATTACATACAATATAAGTACAATTTATATTCAGAAAGGTCAAAACGACCGTTTAGCGTTTTTCAAAAAGAGCAAAACAACCTTTTAACGTTTTTCAAAAAGAGAAAACCGACCTTTTAAGGTTATACTTATAAGAGATCAAAAATATGTTTTTAACGCTTTTCAAACAGACCAAAGGACACTTCTGAATAAGTATAAAAAAGGCTTTTCAACGTCTTTGTAATCCCGTAAAAATACTTTTTATGCTTCTGAAAAAGAGCAAAACAAAGTTTTACGCTTTCAAAAAATGCAAGAATACCTTTCAACTTTTTTCAAAAGTAGTAGAAAAAGCAATAATTGTAGTTAAGTTGTAATTATAGTATTGTGATTAACTGCTGGTGCTGTAATGTAATTTGTATTTGGAGTAGTACAATATAATACTAGTACATTTTCACTTTCGTAATACAATGTGTCACATTTTAAGGCTCAAGTAAAGACATATAAAACACTTACACGAAGGAAATAAAAAATCTGAACGCAGTTACTTTCGCTCTTGTAGCTCAGTAATAAACTGCTCGGTATGTCCAAACTCCCTCTCCAATCCACACTACTTTTGGTTCCCACTACTCCTCGAAATGTAGGGATTAGTAATTACTACCAATAATGCAGAACGATCCACGTGATAATAATAATATTAATAAATATTAATAAATTGTATATTTTGATACGTTCTCACTAGTATACATTGCAGCCCAAAAACAAGTCTAGTGCTAAAGTGGATTGTATTTATGAAGAATTTTAATAATTAATTTCTAGGATAGCTACGAAATAGCGTACATAGTATTCTAATCATAAATTATTGTTAACTTAAAAAAGAACTTATAATATTATGGTTTGTTTGACCAGTAGAATACTTGCTGGAAACATTCCCAGAAACATTTTCCGTAATGGAAAAACTATTCTCTGTATCAGTGCACTCTGACAAGATTTATTAAAAATGCCCCCTGAGCACATTGGGAACGCGTTACGAACATTAAAAGTGCTTTTAATTTATTTATTTATTTATTAACTTTATTAAGGTATCAGGTAGTACAGTGCAAGGCATTGTTTTCCAACAACGGATACCAAAAAATATATGCTCCTATGATCGATGCATTCCTAATGTGTTTTCAATGAACGTATGACTCATTCCATTCGGTAGAATGGACTTACTTTCACTTGGGAGAGTTCGTTCACTCGTTAGATTAGATGGAAAAGGGAAGTTAAATTGAAATTTCCGCAGTTTGGGAATATTCCCGGAAACATTGCTGATTGCTCCATAAAAGCGTCTGTATTTCAGTTGTACGCTGCTAGTGGGAGCTGGAAGGAATAATATATCTCTGTAAAGTAAACTGCACTGTTGGCTGTGCATTGCATTGTATTACAATGGATTTTGTTTATCCCAGCCCCACCTAATAAATAGCTGCATTTCGAATTGCACTATGTACATAGATGCAAAATTACTTGATTAAATACCAGCCAAATGCAAAAGATAAACAAATTCTCCAAGGAAATATTGACTCACTTCCAGATCCAGACGATGATGGTTGACTCTGACTGTGACAGTACAGTAGCATGAGGCGGCGGCTAAATTACAGCTTTTATCAACAGTAGCACAGAAACAGAAGAAAAATGTGAAACTACCCGTGCCAGGAATATATAATTAGCGTAGGTTGCAGGTAAACATCAAGTATAAACCTCGATCAAGTTGTAGGTGCATGCATCAACCGTACCCAAACCCAATGCAATGGAGCCCATGTCACATCATCATGCTAAACTTACGCCCTTCATAATAAATAACCCCAGCCCATACACTTTTTAATCACACTAACAACCCAACATTAATTCAATCAACCAACACAAAAACCTTTCAACACTACCTTAAATTACTTACCAACTACATACTACATAAGTGCTTCCTTGTTTCGAAAACTTTCACTATCATACCATCCATACGTCTCGTCCCACCTCTTTCTTATTTTATCATCTTTGACGTATCTAAACCTAATTTGATATTTGTACGTAATTTGTTCTGACGTTGAACGTACATAGTTTGTACTGGCAGTGAAAGTTAAAGCATGTGGCAACTTTCATTGCTAGTATTTTCTATATATTATACAGACCGTTTTCGTTAGAAATCCATCAACATTAAGATGTGTGTGTTTCGGTGTTACTTGGGTCTTCCTTTGAAAACAGCTGATAATAATATACAAAATATTTTCCCTGACTTGAAATCCATTCTGCAAACGTATCGTAAGCTTCTTATCGCTTAGCCTCTTTATAGAACTTTATAGTTTTCCCCAGGAAAGTGGAAATGAAGCTGAAAAAACCAAAAAGTTGATTCAAGTACAGAAAAAAAACCTTACGTGGATCGCATTATCGCATCGGTACTTTTATTGAAACTGTGCTCTATGCACGCTTTGGATTCTGATTCTGACTCTGACACTTGAGAGTCCATAAAATTTATTAGTATCTGAATTTAGCAGGTGCATACATGCCATCCATACAAGTAGGTGCCTCGTTTATGAAGCTCGATCCTCTATGCATTCTCCATGGGAATCTCAAGGATAAACTTTTGTTGCTTTTATTCAGCACGTTTGGAGCTCAGCTCTTTAATGTTTCCTTCATACACACAGAAACAAGTTAGATTTCATAAGAACAAGAGCCTACGCAAAGTTCCTCGCCGTCGTCTGTCTCTGTACTCTGTAAACATAAAAATTTTTTGGGTGCTCATGAATCTTTATGAGCCGCTCTCTCGCGATAAAAATAAGCATGGCATACTAATACTAACTACTACGAATTTGAATTACGAGTATAAAAGCGAAAACAAAACAAAAGTCGCTCGCTCCATAGCATGCCTGGGAAGCGGGGGGCGCTTGCTTTAAGCATCTGTAGACAAATGTTTGCTAGAACACATCTCCATCCTAATGATTTGATAATGAGGGAAGTGTAATATAGTAATGTATGTAGGCACGTGTGCCTTCCTTTACTGACTGACTTAACCTATTCAGAACTGGGAAACCATGCAAAGAACCATGCTTTTTTTAAACGTGTTTAGTTCTATAAATTACATTTTTCAAAAGGGTCAACACTAGTAAATAAAACTTTTTCAAAAAGGTCAAAACTAGTAAATAAAACTTTTTCAAAAAGATCAAAACTAGCAAACAACACTTTTTCAAAACCGTCAAAACCAGTAAATAACACTTTATCAAAACGGTCAAAACCAGTAAATAACACTTTATCAAAACGGTCAAAACTAGGAAATGACACTTTTTCAAAACTGTCAAAACTAGTGAATAACACTTTTTCAAAACGGTCAAAACCAGTAAATAACACTTTCAAAACGGTCAAAACTAGGAAATGACACTTTTTCAAAACTGTCAAAACTAGTGAATAACACTTTTTCAAAACGGTCAAAAATAGGAAATAACACTTTCAAAACGGTCAAAACGAAGTAATTTACCGTATTGAAAAGGTTAAAAAATAAATTTGAATACAAGCTACACTGACACGACAGGGCAGGGTGTTTTTATTGAAGTAGAAGAATTCCCAAAATCCGAATCAGAGCAAATCTTTTTCCATTTCGCTATGCATAATGTGCATGGACGGACCGTGGAATTTAAATTTATTTTACCTTACCGACCATCGTCGGACTTATTAGGAGATTTTTAACGGAAAGCAATTTTGGTTTTAATTAGCATTGCATAATTACATGGTCTGTCAGGATGTTGGATGCATGCATAATTTGGCCATCCGAGCCATAATACAGACAGTAGAGCCCAGCAGCAGGAGCACACTTTTGTACATATAGCCAAAGGAAAACAAAATAGAACGCCAACGCCAAAATGCCATCCTGAGCGATAAAGAAAATGAAATCCATGTAAGAAAATGAAAATATAGGAGGAATGAGGAATTGGAATGGATGCATTATGGATATGTGTGCTATGGTAAAATGTAAAAGTAAAACTTTGGATTAGTTGCTGTTGTTCGTTGAATGTTGTTTCTTGAGCATTTTATGTGCATGTCAGCTTGTGAGAGTGTCTCGGGAGTTTTGCAAAGATTTATTATTGTGAAGGCATGGCTTAAAATAAACTCTTTATTAGTCAGCTTTGCGAGTATTATTTAGTAAAACAAATGAAAGTTTTGTAATTTCTTAAGCTCAGCCAACCCAGTTCAATGCAATGTGTGCTACTGGTATGCTAACATGGTTCGCCATACATGCATATAGGTACAATCGTAGGTGAAGAAGCTTTGTGGCGTAAGTCCAGTTCCCCTTTGAAAGCATTGGCGACTCAAGTTGAACGTGCCCTTAATTGCATTTTGATATAAGTCCCAACTCACAAGAGGATCAGTTTATTATCTATAGGTTTATAAAAATAAAAAGTGTAAGCAGTTTTGTTTTGCACTTTTTTTAAAAAAAGTGATATTTGTGTTTTCCAAATTTGTAAACCTGGCATTTGAGCTTTTCAAAAGTAGTAAAATACGTATTTGCACTTTTGAAAAAGAGCGTAACTTGGTATTTGGACTTTTAAAAAGTAGCATAATTTGGTATTTTCACTTTTAAAACGTAATATAATTGGTATTTGCACTTGTAAAAAAAGTAGTATAATTGGTATTTACACTTTTAAAAAGTAGCATAATTCGGTATTTGCACTTTTGAAAAGTAGTAAAATTCGTATTTGCACTTTTGAAAAGTAGCGTAATTTGGCATTTAGACTTTTCAAAAGTAGCATAGTTCGGTATTTGCACTTTTCAAAAGTAGCAAAATTTGTTATATATTGACACTTTTAAAAGGTAGTACAATTGGCATTTGCCCTTTTCAAAAGAAGCATAATTTGTTATTTTTGCACTCTTAAAAAGTAGTATAATTGGTACTTTTGCTCTTTTCAAAACTAGTAAAACTGCTGTGTACACTTGTTTTAAACCCACCCTTCGTCAAAATGACATTAAGGAGATGCTGGACTTGCGCCACAATGCTTTTAAATCGGGACTGGACTTACGTCAGAGTGTTTCTTCAGCCAGGATGTTATAAAAGGAAGAGCAGGCGTTGGAGTCGAAGCCGAACGAATTCTCATTCTTCCTGATTATCTCATGTCATGACAACGGCAACGAGAAGGCCTTTTCCATCTTCTTCCTTCAGTTGCCAGCACACGAACAGCCGAGCACTAACTACACAGTTATATAAAGGAAAAGGATAGCTGTTGGCCTGAGTGGATGTTCGTAGAGATCGAGTTAGTGATGGACTCGGATGGCACATTTGCTATCACAACTATCACTATTACATTTACAAACATTGGATTACTTGTGCCATGTTTTGAAAAGCAAGAAAAAATAAAATAAAAATAAATCTTTGGGTTAGTTCTTGGTTTCTTAATTGGGTGGCTTCCACTCTCCGGAACCCGATCTGAATCTACGTTGGCGTTGACATTGACAGCTAGCAGCTGCTGGATCCCCACAGTCTCAGCCAGGTTGGATGTTGGATTCTGATTCTATTCCAATAATGCAATGTAATCTCTTGGCCTACACAGATAGGGAGACAGTCATCTGAAAATAC
The DNA here is from genome assembly GCA_034695205.1 of Dicyrtoma fusca. Classification (NCBI taxonomy): domain Eukaryota; kingdom Metazoa; phylum Arthropoda; class Collembola; order Symphypleona; family Dicyrtomidae; genus Dicyrtoma; species Dicyrtoma fusca. The sequence goes on from JAQFZC010001227.1 coordinate 15,048, forward strand.
CTTTCCTTTGGTTTATTAATGGTGAAGTAATGTGCAGGACATGTGATATGATTCAGAAATTGGAATTCTATTTTAAATGCTGCTGAAATTTACACAGCTCACAAAAATCTTTTTCACACTTTTTTAACCCGTCACACTGGCTCCTCTGCTTACAAGCAGAGCAAATATTTACCCTCGTTTTTTTATTGGTTTTGTGCATTTAAACTTCTCAGATTCTTCCATTTCCCTCTCTGCCGACTGTAGTTTTTGATCATTTCTAATTGCACCCTAAAATCCTAATGAATACATATGTAAACTACATAGTGTGGGTGTAGAAGCATTATGGCATAAACATAAACCCAGTCCCCGCTTGAAAGCATTGTGACGCAAGTTCAGCGTGTCGTTAGTCGTATTTAGAAGAGAGTGTTAGTAATCAAATTTTTACCCGTTTATAGAAAGTTTAAATTCTGCTATAACATTTTTTTAAAGTAATAAAGGGGCTATTTAACCTTTTTTTAAAGTATTAAAGGTGCTATTTAACCTTTTTAAAAGTAATAAAGGTGGTACTTACACTTTTGAAAATCGGTAAAACTCTAATTTGCAAACTTAGGAGTAGTAAAACTGATCTTTATACTTTTCAAAAGTAGCGGAACTGGGATTTACACTTTTTCAAAAATACTAAAACTGACATTTTTAAACGTTTTAAAAGCGGTAAAACTGGTATTTGCGTTCTATCAGGAGTATTAAAACCGCTATTTGCACTTTTCAAAAGCGGTTGAACAGCAATTTCTAACTTCTCAGGAGTAGTAAAACCGATATTTACACTTTTCAAAATTTGTAAAACTGCTAATTATCCATTTTCAAGTCAGTCAAACAGCTGTTTACACATCTCAAAAAAGGTGTAAAAGTGACATAGGTATACACTTTGTATGAACCCTCATGTAAAAATGATAAAATAGGATTGCAGGGACGCCCATTAAAATGCTATTAATGGCACGTTGGACTTGCGCCAGAATGCTTCTTCACCGACGATATGTGATACTGTCAATAAATGATAATGTTAACGGTAGGAAAAATAAATGTAGGTTAGGTACGCTGCATTAGTTCAGCTGCATCTGTAATTGTAGCCGAAGCCCAAAAAGAAATGAATGGAGCTGTATGGGATATATTACTGCAGTCAGAGTCATTACCCACTTCACTTCAGTGTCGAGTGCTTATTGAGCAAGACAGATCGAAATCCGTATGTTGGCACTTTACTTTAAATGGAGGAAAAGGAAGTGCCTCTGAAATGAAATCTCTCCAGTCATAGTCAATTCATCCAGGCGAGTGCCTCTTGCGTGTATTGTGTGAGGAGACAGGACGGTGGGACACTAAATGGCTTTTGCTTATTGTTCACTTAAACTCCCTTCATTTCTTTATTTCACTTCGTCACGTTCCTTCCTTCCTTCAGCCACAAGTCCCCATCACAGTCGTCTCAAAATAATCGCAGCTCATTTCACGCTCCAAACTCCTACTCACCGTACTCTGGATTTATAAAAAGCACACACACACGTTTCTAGTTTACTTAACCTTTTCGACACGATAGTAGTTCTAGTTTTGAATACTTTTTAAAATGTTAGTTTCTAGTTTTAAATACTTTTTAAAATGTTGATTCCTTGTTTTGACCTTTTTGAAAGTGTTGATATGTTGTTTTGAACGCTTTTTAAAATGTTGATTTGTTGTTTTGAACGCTTTTGAAAATGTTGATTTGTTGTTTTGAACGCTTTTGAAAATGTTGATTTGTTGTTTTGACCTTTTTGAAAATGTTGATTTGTTGTTTTGACCTTTTTGATAATGTTGATTTGTTGTTTTGACCTTTTTGAATGTGTTGATTTCTAATTCTGGCAGTTTTGGAAAAAATCATTAAACACTTTTGTAAAGCATTCGTTCCCTTAGTTTCCCGGTTCCAAATAGGTTAAAGCTGCAAAAGAAGCAGGTTATGAGCAATATGAAAAGTGGTATTAGTATTTTAAATAAAGGGGCAGTAGCGTACAATTTAACCACTAAATATGCAATTAGCTGAATGAAGGTATCAACCACCAATGGCATAATTGTAATGGTAATAATACTAGAAACACATTTGCATGGGAAGCCACGAAAAAAAACCAGATTTGCTTGTTCCCAGTGTGATTACTTAATAATTGTATGCCAGTTATACATAGTTATTGCACGTATTTGTAATTATTGATGTAAAGGAAGAAAGCATCTGCTTCCGCGTCCCCTTGTATTGGCACGGCATATCGAGTGTCAGTTAAACGTAATTAATTCTGCTGGATTCTGCTTAAGAGCATTAGGCAGTCCAAATGCATAAGTACCTACATTGTTTTGAGAAGGGAGTCGAATGTGGACCAGACAATTTCTTTGTCAATAGTAAACAGCAAAATAGTAATTTCACCAATTAGCAGTGTGGTTTCCATTCATCATCTGTGTACATAGTCATTACACATTAGTTAAAATACATCCGTACATAAAAGCAGAGGCACAAATGAATCCCGTGGTACTGAAAACTATCAGCCGCGGATCTAGGCATTTTTTTTAGATGTAGGCAAAGGAAACAAAAATTTTGTTTATACATTTTTTTCGAAAAATTTTTTCAAAATATTTGTTAATTTCAAATCAAAAGATCTTAGGGAGGCAGCTGCTCACTCCGCCTACAGCTGGATCCGCTACTGTCTACCACTTTGACTGTAAACTATGACCGATGAATGATGATCGATGGATGAATCAGCACTCTTGTTCCCTGTCACTGTCTGGGTTAGTTATTATGTATGGATACCCACTTAATTCAGGCGTTTTTTTAACCCTCTATAATTACCAAGGCAGCATACATTATCTATGTATTTAAATTGAAGTGTTCACATCCATTTGCTCTACATTCTGTAATTTCGTGAAGGTTCATAATCCAAGTACTTACTTCCATTTCCAATTTACAGTACAATTTCCATAGTAAGCTGGCCTCCTTTATACAAAATGTAGTTACTTTTCGTCTTTCGTATCCGAATTTCATAAAAATGTGTTGCATCCGCTATCGCTCCATTATCTGGCCTTATTATTTCCCGGATCCGGGTAAAACCTTCATCGTCATTGCATCGTCATCATGATTGGGATTCCATGCCTCCCGACCGCATTAGTTATGATTTTTGAAAGGAGGTCAATTTGTTTGAGTGGGGAGCATGTAATTACCCTGCGTAATAGTACACATACATATTCACGGATGCATCCTCTTGTCTGATGAATACTTTCAAGTGCTTGGCTTGGCTCGTTCGGCGTGCTAGAATAACAGAATTAGATTGTCTTGATAAGAAGCCAAGACTCAGAGATGGTGAGATTCAGGAGTTTTTATCCGTAATCCGTACATAAGGTACCTACATACATACATAGGTACCTACAAATAGGAGTGGGAAACTATATGCTCCAAAAATTGCACGTTATGCTAATGCAGTTGCTTTTTTTTCTCTCTCTGAGAGTGTGAATCATGGCTGGTTTGTTAAAATGAATGCAATTTGCAATTCACGAAGAAGCGAAAAAGTCGTGACAGATATTATTACTGTACAGAGTTTACGATCTCTTCAACAACTACTACTGCAAGCAACCAACCGCCGCTTCCTTTCTTTCAACAACTGAAACACCCACCAATCGTCCAAAAAAAACTTAAATACTTAGTATGCATCGGTTTCGGCATATACATTCAACATTGGTTTAAAGGTAGTACATACAACATATGATAATAATAATACATATTACGTTATGTTGGTAGGTAGTTCTGTGTAAAAATAAAGTTTTTAAAAGTCAAATTACGATGGTCTTCTGTCCTTCCACTCTAACAACAGTCAACAGTATTTAGGTGCCGCTAAGGGTTCGATAGCGAGGCTTGTAATTAACTTTTCAACTTGGTCATATTTATAATTTTGCAGACACCACACATACTAACAACTAACAACTAATTGCTTATACTACGTAAAATGAAAATGAACTCCCAACTTCACATCACTTGCAACTGGTAGAAGGTGGAAGAGATCTATTTTCAGATTTAAATCATATTCGCCCTCGCCTCATCGCATCGCATCGCATCGCATCGGTCTGCAATCTGCAACAAACCAAAAATTAAAGTCTTTAAGTCCAAAACAAGAAAGAAGGGGCTCTCGAGCCCAAAAATTAAAATCTTAGGTTGTATGTTGTATGTATGTGTATGGATAGTAGCTGTCAAATGAAAACAATGATGGCATTTACCTTTTACATCGTATAAACAGTCAACAGTTGACAGTTGACCGTTGTGACTCGAGAAGATTATGTAAACCAAAACGAACAATCAAGTCCTGTACTGTAGCTTTCACAGCTTAGCACTTTGACACTCATCAAATATTGACAGAATAATTGACTCCAAGGATGGAGATAGTCATAATGAGTGTGTAAGAGCGGTGAGAGATGTACTTACACTTGAGATATTTCGTCTGTTTTTATTTACATGGTGGATAGTTGATAGTTATGTTCTTGACACTCTCTCACTCCTTCAATTCTGAATCATCTTGTCTGTAATTATTCACCAAGTCCAAGAGGAAGGTGCGGTCCATGTCCCCCGTCCTTTGGCTTGGTCCGTCGGTCGGTCGTTTGTCCATTTCGTTCCCACACCTTCTACTTCTCATCATCTGCCTGCGACCTGCCTGCCTTATTCGGCTGAAGATCGTCTTCATTTTTCAATTTCATGAACTTTTTCATGAGCAACATGAAACAAAAATTAGCGCTTGTGATGGCAGTATATAGCTATAGGGAAGTAGATGAGCCATTTTTATTTACCCAACTAATTACTAGTATCAAGGGTTAGAGAGTTAAGTACCAAACCATCCTCCCTCAATTTAATTGTAGTAATTAATATTTTTTACTAATATTTATCAAACTTGTCGCTACACCACAAGAACATCAGACTCAACACCAACAGTACAGGGAACCAACACTATTGCGGTAAGTTGTACTGTGCCAGGGCAGGGGCCAGGAGGCATGAGCGTAAAATATGGGAATGAGTATGTCTAATAAGCGTAGCTATCCGTAAACATAATTTTTCACTTGGTGCGTCCTTCTTCGTTGGTCCAGAGGTTTTGGTAATTTAAAAAAAAAATAGAAATACACACCCCGTAACACGAGGCAGGGGAAAAAAACGGCAGGGCTTCATAAGCAGGGAGACAAACCCAGAATCTCTATAATTATCGCCTCCGCCTTGAATAGTTGGAACTGAAAGTGGAATCCCCCCTCCATGGGCTTCATCCTCCAACGTTGAATGTCCCTCATTTCGCACCGCATTTAACAAGAAGAACGGAGGACGCAACAATAATAATGTTTCATTTTTATCGGACGGAGTATCAGGAGGAGAAATCCAATGTTTTCTCTCCTGTCGGTAGTCACTATGTATGTATGTGTAGGTAGGTATAGGTACACCGCTATCGATGTATCGCCGCTGAAGATGCAAAATGACGCGTAGCCAATACCTATATTACTTTAAATCAAAGTGACGCAGGGGCAACTGTGTTAACAGGTAAGCAAGGTGACGCATATCTTTCAAATATGAAAAAGACCCAATATTTCCCCCTTTTTGTAACACAAACACATTATAAGAGGAGCGGTTCACGTTTTTTGAAATGTGTACATTGAGGTTTTCAAGGGTTTCAAAAAGCGCAAATCGACATTTTGCATGTTTTGAACAGTGTAAATTGGGGTTTTTGAGGGTTTCAAAAAGTGCATATCGAGGTTTTGCATTTTTCAAAAAGTGCAAATTGAGGTTTTGCATGTTTTGAAAAGTGTATATTGGGGCTTTCAAGGATTTCAAAAAGTGCACATCGAGGTTTTGCATGTTTGAAAAGTGTAAATCTTGTTTTTCATGTTTTTAAAAAAGCGCAAAAATCATGTTTCACACAATTCTAAAGAGAGCTCATTCAATGGAAAACGTAAAGAGAAATGTGAAAACTGCCTGCCTTTTTTAAAGCTTTTTGGATACGCGCCAGTTTGCGTCTTAACCAGTGATATATTGATATTACTAGCCATAAAATATAAATTTTAAACATGTTTTTCTAGCTACATATATTATGTAAGTCCGTAGGTGCATGTGTTTACATACATGGTGTACATACCTACTTTATGACATGGCTACTATAACAGTGGTCATACTTATCTTCATGGCTACATAGTCTACAGCTTATTTATAACGTGATTGTTCCAGGTAATAAGGAATGGATCCTTTGCAGAATGCAGTGTACACAGGTAATCATGTATTCAAGAGGGTAAACTGACGAGATGCGCCCATTACACGAGTAATAATATGGGATGTAAATTGTTGAGGTAGATGGTAAAATTGAGATAAGTACTCGGAGGTTCACAGACACACAGGGAAAGATCTTTAGGTACATGCATATTTATGCGTACCAGCCAACAATGCAATGGACACTGGGCACTATACTCTCGGAAACATATTTCACAGAAATATTATTTTACATCCTCATTACACTGTATTGTACTGGTACTGGTATGTGGCTTACTATAAGCTAAAAGCTAGTCGTAGATTGTGAGTAGCCAAATGAGTAAAGAGTATAAAAAGGACGATGGAAGAGTATAGAAAACTATCAGAGGGAACATTAGCGCTCTCGTTGAGGTTGATAGTTAGCTTGATTGCAGGGATGAATGCAGATGGGAAGGAAGAAGGGGTTAAAATTACCACAAAATATATAGACAAAGTAAACTTTAAAATTACAGGGCTCCACAGATACAGATACCGTATCTCAGGAGGGCAGAGAGATAGATACACACGAGAGATTATATGCTCGGTGTTGATGTTGATATAGATACTATATAGATGCTATGTAGTATATAGTTTTTGTAGTAGCAATTTATAGGAGTCATATAACTGACATGCATTACGTGTGGAATTGAATTTCAGATTTTTATTTTCGCCGATTTGCCTTGGGCTCATCAACCTTGTAGCAACTCGTATTATTTTATATTCTGTCTGTTGAGCACCGAACACAGTGCAAGTATAGTTGTTTCAACCATTTTTCTAGCTCCACTCTGTCTGGTTGGTCTGGTCTACTCGGACTGATCTCAACAATACTTGCAAAGTGAGTGCCATTGCAATAAATGCCACGCAATCTAATGTACTCAGTAATGACAGCATTTCACTCGGCCCATGAATCAGAACGTCCATAACAATCATTCACATCTCTCTCTTCTGTCCACTCCACGTTTCATTGTTATGCTCATCTGAAGGAGGCTCGGTTTTACATGTGTATTTTACCATATCTGCCATCAGGCAGGATTACTATTCATTCAGTTACGAGAGAATCACAGATTACAGATGAGATGCAGGCCTTCTCTTCTCTTCTCCCGTCCACTTTCAACTTCATCTATGCACAAACTATTACAGGACAGAATAACAAGGAAGGAGACAGAGAGTGCCATGCGTACTTCAAAGTTCAATTATCAATGCAAATCCATGTGTGCTGTGGCTCTGTGCATTTTATAAAATACCGTAAATCTCTCATTAAGTGCCCAGGTCCCGCCATTCGGCATTCGCATTCCCTTGAATCTATTGGGATTGGGATTGCTGGAATTTGTAAAACTTCATTTTACGACTTCAAGACTCTCGCTCGTTACACACAGACAGAGATCTGTCCATAAAAAAAGGTTTTAAGAAACCCTACAAAATTATTTAGTGGGTATTGAATTTTAAATTTGAAGGGAATTTTGGGAGTATATTGAAAAGGGTAGGAAATTTTTTTTAAGAGCATGAATGATCCCTATCCCTAGTATTACCTAACTGTCCTAAGAATACACCTCAATTTGTTGAGCTATTGCTATTTCACTGGGTAAAAGCTAAGCTAGCTTTTAAGCTAGAGAATAACGATAGTTTAAAGTTCCATGGGTCTTGGTCTTGTGTGTGTGTGTGTGTGTGTCTTTTAAGAGCTTGCGTCTTGCGTCTCCGTTGCAGTAAAATTTTTAACTGGATTTTCTCACACAGTAGAGATACTATTGCTCAAGGCAAAATATTTTTTTCTGTCGTAAAAGCTTTGCCTCTCTATATCCGTTTATATAGGTATAGCCAGAATCAGAACTGAAAACTCGGAAAACCAGAGCCAGAGCCAGAACCAGAACCAGAATCCATTACAGTCAGTATATTAGAAATATATAGGTACTGGTTAAAAAGGCTTTCTTCTTTGGGTTGCATCATCACAGGAGGTATTTTCTATAGGGATAAGGGATAGATAGAACATGGTCGAAGATGGAAGAGATGCTCTGTTACTGTCCTAACTGTCAGTAGTAAATTTCTTATGAATATAATTCAATAGGAGTATGTAGCTATATAGCTATATCTGGATAGACTGCACTACTATGGCAGGGGCAGTAAGGGAAACTCTTGTCTTTCGTATAATTTATGTAGAATGTGCCCACGTTCCTTTATCATTGCTTTCTGTCTAAAGTTGTACAAACTTGTAAGTTCTAAGTTCTACCTACACACACACACACACGCATTTCATTCCATTCCATTTTATTCCATTTCATTTCATTTCATTCTGCATTGTAAATAAAAGCTCAGTCAAGTCAAAACCAAAAAAAAAAAAAAGATACGCTGAAAGCTTATGCGATGGCTTAACCCTTTCAATGCTCAAGACTTTACGGAATTACAGAGCTAGACGAGTTACCTAAGCTGTTTGCTTGTAAGCTCTGCATTAGAAATGCTTTAGATTTGTAGGTATACTTATTACAGACCGATGCCGATGCCGATGCCGATACCGATGCGATGACAGTAGCAGTAGTATTCGTGTAGTATTAGTAGTGCAAGTCGACTTGTAATCACTAGTCAGCCTAATCAGTATCTGTAGCACAGGTAGGTGTATAGAAATTGAATTTAGGGAATTAATTTGGATATAAGTAAACTATAGGAGTAATACTGGTATTTATAAAGTAGTAGCTATGCATTATTTATGTGTTATACTGATAACATTTCGTGATCCTTCACATAACTCTCCGTTAATACAATGAAATGCGTGGATCGCAGGTACAAACTACCGTGCGTGTGTGAAGAAGCATTGTGGCGTACGTCCAAGTCCCCGTTTAAAAGCATTCCCACGCAAGTCCAATGTTTGATTATAATGCCATTTTGACGGAGGAAAGTCCGTTCAATCAACTTTTTACGTGTGAGTTTATCTTTATACAAAGTGCTAGTAACTGTTTTACCATCTTTGACAAGTGTAAATAGGTATGTAGCAGTTTTACTGTTTTTGAAAAACATAAATTACAATTTTATTATGTTTTAAAAAGTGCAAATAGCAGTTTTACGTTGTTTTAAAAAGTGCAAATAGCAGTTTTACGTTGTTTTAAAAAGTGCAACTAGCAGTTTTATGTTGTTTTAAAAAGTGCTAATAGCAGTTTTATGTTGTTTTAAAAAGTGCTAATAGCAGTTTTATGTTGTTTTAAAAAGTGCTAATAGCAGTTTTATGTTGTTTTAAAAAGTGCAAATAGCAGTTTTACGTTGTTTCAAAACGTGCAAATAGCAGTTTTACGTTGTTTCAAAAATTGCAAATAGCAGTTGTGCTAGGTATGTTTGAAAAAGTGTGAATAGCGGTTATTTTTGAAAAGTGTTAAACCAGTATTTACACTTTTTTTATAAACACCGTGGAAAATTTGATCGTTGGGACTTTCTTCAAACAGTCACGAGGGCCCCGTTGGGCCCTGCGCCCCCATGCAATGCTCTTAAAGGGGGACTGCACTTACGCCACAATGCTTCTTCACCCACGATAAGGACATAATATCGTCGCTGTACATGCAAAGTGGTTTGCTTTTAGTAAAAACTGGACTTGGATCCAATTGCATTTACACCGACGATATGCATTCCCTCGGTTATTATTGTTGTGACTACTACAAGTGGAAGATCTGTGAGTAAAAGATTGCATTGGGCTCATTTCAACGGAGTTGTAAAGACTGTTCACGTCAAATTCAAACGTGCTTTCAATCTACACGCCGAGCTTGTTGCACTCGCTCGGGCTCTGGGAATAGAAGACCGCTTACTTACATAAAATATTTCAGTTTAGTTTTTCCATTTCCCTTTCTTGGTATTTTCATTCTCACAATCACGTTTCCTTTCTTTCCCTCCTCAAGTGCCCGCCACTATTTCTCATTTGATTTGAGAAGAATGTGCATAACTGCAGAGTGAATTCCTTCATTCTTTGGTGTATAAATAGTGTCATAAATTCAAAGTGCCTAGCCACCTATTAGTAAACCTACCCTACCTGCCTGTTACAAAAAAAACAAGTTGATATTTTTACCATTACCATTATTAGCAGTGCAGAGCCACCGCACCATCAACCATCAACCGTAATAGTTAATAGTTCTGTTTGTTGGATTGTTAGCTTTTTAAGCGTCACGAGCTACCTAGTGTTAACCCATTTGGAACTGGGAAACCATGGAGAGATTATTTCAAAAATGGTTTTAGTTTACAAATTAACACTTTCAGAAACGTCAAATCTAGAAAGTAGCATTTTAAAAAAGGTTAAAACTAGAAAGCAGCATTTCAAAAATGGTTAAAACTAGTAGCTTACCCATTCATAAAGATCAAAACTAGAAATTACAATTTTCAAGAAGACGTAAAACTAGTAAATAGCACTTTCAAAAAGATGTAAAACTAGTACGTAGTTAGCTTTTTCAAAATGGTCAAAATTAGTAGTTTACACGTTCAAAAAGATGTAAAACTAATAACAAGCACTTTCAAAAAGTTGCAAAACTAGTAATTAGCATTTTCAAAAAGGTCAAAACTAGTAATTCACATGTTAAAAATGATGGAAAACTAGTAATTAGCTTTTTTGAAAAGGTCAAAACTAGTAATTTACACTAGTAAAAGATAAAACTAGTATCTAGCACTTTCAAAAATATGCAAAACTAGTAATTAGCTTTTTAAAAAAGGTCAAAACTAGTCATTTAACCGTTCAAAAAGATGTAAAACTAGTAACTATAGCACTTTCAAAAAGATGCAAAACTAGTAATTAGCTTTTTAAAAAAGGTCAAAGTTAGTAATTTACGCGTTCAAAAAGATGAAAAACTAGACACTACCGTTTCTAAAAGGTTAAGTACAAGTTTCTATTAAACGAACCATGTAGGCATTTTATTTTTTGCTGACAGTGACAAGCAAAAGGGTTATTTGTAGCAAACAGCAATAGCCAAGAGCTTACATAGTGGTAGTATGTTTGATGGATCTAAATTAAATAGGCATGCAGATGAGGTAAGGTAGGTTGCTCTGTTCTGGTCTGGTCTGTGCAAATATTTATAGATTCAAGATTCAATTTCAATACAGAAGACCACTCACTGCATAATAGTAAAAATGTAATAGTAATAGTAAATAGAGCAGACACAATGGGATGGAATAGAATTATTATGGAATACGAAGGAAAACAGTGATTTTGAAAGTAAAATAGCCCCAAAAAAAATGGTAACAGGGAATTGATGGTGTATTCGTAATGACACGGCTGAGTGAGCTCAGAACTAAAGTAAGTAGTGAGACGTGACCACTTTTATCCTCAGGATATTTTATCCCCAGAAAAAAAAACAGGGAATTCAACCGCCGTCAATTTACTGAACAGACGTTTGACTTGACTTGACGTTTCTGTGCCTTACAGTCATCCAGCCAGTAAAAATGTATTAGAACTTCCATTTCCATTTCCATTTGCATTGCCTGTACAAATAAGCAACAAAACAAAGTGTGGAGCGAGAGGAAGATGAATGCAAAAAAAAAAAGAATTGCCTACATTTATTACTTATGCACACAACACCCGTCTCTATGCACTACTATCATCTCAATGATTATAGTGATGATTCTTTCATTAATTTTTTACCCCAACAAAAACAAGACCCACGATTGACGACGATTGTCATTACACAAAGAGCTGTACATACACTGTGTAATTATAATTGTACCAGTACGCACAGTTTCAAGTTCTAAACAGAAGAGCCAGCAAAGGAAAGGGCTCCATAAAAAAATGGTGCATCATTTTGACATTGTACTGTCATCATTACCATACCATTAGCGTAAAATATGGTTGCAATTTTCTCATTTCAAGTTAATCCTAATCCCTAAATACTACTTATATATAATTATGATGTCAGTTCTTCTCCTAATTAATATGCAAGACAAGTAGCAGAGAAAATATTATTAACGGACGAGTGATTTAAACCGTGCAAAAAAAAATCAAGTTACAAAACTCCAGACAGAGCAAGGAAAAGCACTCACTCACATACGTATGTACATATATGTACATACGTCTAGGCTTGCAAATTATGTCTGAAAGTAAAAACTTGGGTAATTATTTTATGCTTCATAAAAAGGAGTACAAAATGCATATAAGTTCTACTACGTAAACCTTTTTAGGCTTGTCACGTCATGGGTCATGATCTATGGAGATACTGTTCGGTAGAAATTATGCTTTTTTGCGATATTTTTTATTTTTTGCTTTTTTTTGCAAAGTTTTTAGCCTCATTCCGTCTGCAGTTTTTACTGCACTGTCAGCTGTGCTTTTTCATCGAGGCTTTGCTTGCTTTTAGTTGCTGTGATTCAATGTGTATGAATTAAATTTCGTGTTCACCGAAAGTTTTGCTCAAAGCTATGCTACGCCTTATACACAGTACAGAAAGAGATAGGAAGGTTTAACTTTTACAAGGTTCATAAATATTTTCAAGAAAATCTCTACAAACTGCACAGCAACAACAGAACTGCCATCACGTCATTTTTACGTACATTAGCGCTTGACAACACAAGCAATTAGAAATAAATTAAATCTTTATTTTTTTTTGACTTGAGAGTGTACAACAGGTTTACGGCTATGGGAACGGCGTTTCTCATAATCCTTGTTTCCCCTATGAGCCAAAAACCAAGAGAGTCAGAGTCAAGCTAGATCATAGACCGTGGCAAAAGGTGGAATAACTTCATAAATAACAATTATTTGAAATAGCAATGAGCTAATGAAGCTGTCATCTTCATTATTAGCATCCGCATCCTCATTACACTGAAGGACAGCCGAAACGAAATCTCAAAACTCCCACTCCACATACTACGTCCACACTATGATACAATCTACGGCAGTCAAATCAAAATTTTATGCAGGTCACATCTCCATTTTATCATTTATATATGTGCACAGAGCGACAACAGTTCCCAAGATGCCAAAGAACAATGCATTTTAGCCTACATACAAAAAATAGGCAGTCCTTAGAGGAATTGCTGAATATCGAAATAAAAATTCAATGAGCTGGACTGGAGGAGCAATTGAAGTTGACAGAAAGTAGCAAAAATGTTCGTAGACTCACACTATAGGCTATGTACAAAGCACACACGAAATACTCGCAAAAAAAAGAAGCGAAGATTCTTATTCTTGGATCGTTAAGTTTGGTTGCGAAGACGGGAATTCCATGCCCGTAAATAACTTGGGAGACTTTGGGAATTTTATTGAGCAACCATTTCATTCCAGCAACGAGCTTCCAGCTTCCAGTCTCCAGCCAGTCTATTTGAGATCCAGAGATCCAGCCACCAGATACCTATTCCCATGCAATCTCATGCAGATACATAACCAGATAGTTTACTTCTGAAGACGGAGACAAAAGTGCCATATATACTATCTACCACTCTCCACCCAAGAAGCGAGATTGAATTGAGCAGTGAACACAGCACATGCTTAGAAATCCCAACTACGGAAACCCAGAGAACCAAAAAGCAAAATACCAAAAACCAAACAAAAATATAAGTAAAAGGTTCTTGGAAGTACTCACTACGAAGTGTACATAGCGCTTCTTAAGATCAAGTGTTAAGATGTAAAATGAGGGGTTTGCTGGGAGCCTCCAAAAGATCACAATATTTTCTCCATTTTTCGTAAGATCTTCATTGTCCGAGCTCTACCTTTAGTTAGTACTGGGTAAAAACTCATTTTTTTTAAAACACCAAAAAAAGCATGATTTGCGCTTTTTGAAACATTTAAAAACTTGATTTACACTACATATTTCAACAGATGCAAAACGTTAATTTGCACTTTATGAAAATATGTAAAATCTAAATTTTCGCTTTTCATAACATGCACAACCTTGATTTGCACGGTTTTAAAACATGTAAAACCTTGATTTGCACGGTTTTAAAACATGTAAAACCTTGATTTACACCTTTTAAAAACAGAAAAACCTTGATTTACACTTTTTCAAAACATGCAAAACCTTGATTTTAACTTTTTCAAAACATTCAAAACCTCATTTGACACTTTTTCAAAACATGCAAAACCTTGATTTTAACTTTTTCAAAACATGCAAAACCTCATTTGACACTTTTTCAAAACATGCAAAACCTCATTTGACACTTTTTCAAAACATGCAAAACCTCATTTGACACTTTTTCAAAAGATGCAAAACCTCATTTGACACTTTTTCAAAAGATGCAAAACCTCATTTGACACTTTTTCAAAAGATGCAAAACCTCATTTGTCACTTTTTGAAGGTGTAAAACTTCGTTTTTTTAATATTTAAAACAGGTGAATACATGGGAAAATATCAGGTCTGCTTTTTCAGGTTTTAAGGAAATGCGTCCTTTTTTATTTTAACGCATTTATTGCCTCCGGGTCACTTTGCTTTTAAGGAATATTGGCTACGCGTCATTTTGCATCCTAAACCGCGATAGATAGAATCTGTAAATAGAGATAAAAAGATGGTATAGGAATTCTATAAAAATTCACTTGACTTTTGCTCTTACTCCACATGGATTAAGTTTCCTTTTCTTGGACGAATTTTATATGCTGTCGCGTCGAGGCTCGCATCCTTCCTACTAAAGATCTTCATGGTAAATACCTTACTATATATTATACCTCTCATCTGTATTATATTGCTATTATAATTATGTACGTGAGGAAGAAGATGTACTTTACAAATGAATGGTTTTGCTCTGTACACTTTTATTCTGTGTATAACTTGACTTGTTTGTTATTTGCTCGTTGCTGGTCACAGACCGCTTATTTCTCCACCAAACATACTTTTCACTTTCCCATTTCCCACTGAATCTCTTCCCAAAACTCTGTCTGTAACGATTGTATAACTTTGTTAGCTTTTGTTCCCTTTTCTGCAGCTCAGCACTGCACTGCATTGAGGACACGAATACTGATAAAGTGAGTTGGCCTTTACATTTACTTACTTACTTATTTTGTCTTGTTGTCTGTTATTTTAGAAGGCATTGCATCTTGTATTGCTTTTTCCACTGCAAAAGATTGCAGTCACCGTTGAATTATATACTGGTACTAAGTACCTATGGGAATGGAAATGCACGAGCACACGAGCAGAAGATTCTTCCCAGCAGTGTTGTAGTAGAGTTGAACTGATAGTTTGTAGCTCACAGAATAAAACTAGGGTTCGTCCGTAAATGATTTAACAGATAGTCACTGCCCCTCCCCCTTTTTTTAAGAAGTTGTTTTTAAAATTGATGAAATGTTTCGGTGCACATTATTCATTATCGATAACTAATGTTTTTCAAAAAGTGCAAAGGTCGTTGTAACGTTTTTCAAAAAGTGCACACTCACAACGGCCTTTAAACGTTTTTCAAGAAGGACACGCCGCCCTTTTAAAGTTTTTTAAAAGGAGTAACACGACGTTTAACGCTTTTCAGAAAGGGCAATACGACCTTTTAACGTTTTTCAAAAAGAGCAAAACGAAGTTTAGTGCTTTTTAGAAAAGACAAAACGACCTTTTGACGTTTCTCGAGCCGAGCAAAATGACGTTTAGCGCCTTTCAAAAAGAGCAAAACCACCTTCTAACACTTTTAAAAAAGAGAAAAACGACCTTTTAAGGGTCGACCATACAGAGCAAACCGGCTTTTAACACCTTTCAAAAAGAGCAAAACCACCTTCTAAAGTTTTTAAAAAAGAGCCAAACGACCTTTCAAGGTTTTTCAAACAGAGTAAAACTACTTTTACTGCCTTTCAAAAAGAGCAAAACCATCTTCCAACGTTTTTAAGAAAGAGCAAAAGGGCTTTTTACGCTTTTCAAAAGTGCAGCCGAGGTTTTAAAGTATTTTTAAAGTGAGCAAAACCCTGTTTTACGATTCTTTAAACTGAGCAATACCCTTTTTAAGATTTTTTAAACTGAACAATACCTTTTTTACGGTTTTTTAAAAGTAGTTGAAATCATAATTATTGTGATTGGGATTATTTGTACGTTTTAACTGTACATAATAGTGATTGTAAATTGTGAACGCTTCTGTAATGTTGCAGCTGAACTAGTAATTCACAATTAATAATTATATAGCAATATATCTTTACAATAATGCAATTCCTCACAATTTTACAACTCCATCCAGAACGCCATTGATGGGTGAAGCCTTGGACGAGACGAGACTAGACTTGGACCTGAACAGACTGCTTGTGTGATCTGACAGTCAGTCGGTGTTGAACTTTCGCTGCGGGCGGAATAAAAAGTCGTCCTGTTCAGTTCTTCAGTTGTTCTTCAGTCGAGAGTCCCTACATTCTGTTTTAATACTAAAGTGTATGTGTTGGTCGCTTCTTCCAAGGAAAAAAAATCAAAATCTCAAACTCGAGTGTGCAATTGTTCCAGAAGGACAGGACTTACAACTCTAGTAGTGCGTAAGTGCAATAAGTAATTGCAAGTGCTAATGTAATATGTAAGCGTCAGTCCGGCCTTCTCTTCGATTAAAACAGAATTTTTTTTTATTTGGTATAAAGCACTACTAAGACCCAGACTAACCACTACTACAACCTACAAGGACCCTCCATAAAGTTTTAAGCCCGTGCACCACGACCAACGAAACGACGGCGGTGTGGACGGTCGGTATGATAATAATAATATATTCAACACTCTCATTATTACCATAAAATTTTGAAGCTTCGCCAAGTCCAACATCCAACTTCCAACCAGACACCAGAGTCAAAGCCCAGTCATGTGAAAAAACAAGTGGAAGAAGAAGAAAAAAGGGTGTTTTGTTGAAATATTATTGCCATGAATCAAATTAAGTTGTGTTTTGTGAATTCTTGTGAATAGGAACTTAGACGGAATGCTTAGGAACTTGGAAATTTAAATGGCATGAAAGCGGAAAGTTGGTGGCCTGGATCCTCTCTGTCTCTGCATTACATTCAACATTGTGTCCTCAAAAGTGCAAGAATGAAGTACATAAAAACAAGTTAGTGACTGCCAACTACTGAATAAGAATAAGTTTGAAGTTTGCTGAAGACTGAAGATTGGCTGAAGAACATAGTAATAATACTAATAATAATAATAATAGTATGCAGTTGTACAGTATACAGTGAATAGTTGACAGTATAGCTGAAATAAAAAAGATTTTGACCTTTTTCATGTTTGATGTTTGATGTTTTTAAAGAAACTATTATGTGTTGCATGGGTTGGTCGTTGGTTGTTGGTTGATGGTGGGATGATAATGATAAAGTGGTTAATTCCGGTACGGCGGTGGTAGAAATAAAATTGACGGAGTTTTTTCCCCTCATTTTTCAGTTCACACAACGTTCAACGTTGACTGTTGTTGACTCTCCCGACTGCTATTGTTATTATGATTATAATGTCAGATTTATATGCATGAAAGTTTGAAGTTGGAAATTGAAAACTATGGTCGTTAATGATAGTGTAATAAACTACCTACTCAGCACGGTCAACAATAGATTGAAGGTTAGATTTGTTTTTTTATTGTG
>JAQFZC010001228.1:0-32748 GCA_034695205.1 Dicyrtoma fusca
TACAACACACTAGTAATTACTCACTAAACAGTTAGTTAATAAACTATATTATTTACCTCAATTTTTAGACAAAGACATTACTGTAGACAATTTGACTCGAAATTTCATAAGGTCATCTCAAAAGCTGGGTCTTGGAAGGTATTTGAAGCTCCAGCCAGGCAATGGTCCAAAACACTCCTCCAAGAAAACCAAGGTATTTTTCAAAAAAAGCAAGTACAATGTTCTTAAACGGCCTTTACAATCACAGATCTAACTCCGATCGAGCAAATTTGGGGAGTTTTGGACCACGAATTCGTGCAAAATCCGGTTACTAACAAGCGCGACTTTGAAAGTGGTATCAGTGACATTGGGAAGAGTGTTGACTCCAATGTGACTCGGAATCTGGCCAATTCAATGTCTACATAGCTCGAAACAGTGATTTAAGCCAAGACAAGGTCAAAAAAGCAATAATACTGTAAAATATTATTGTTTTCGGCTTATTTTTTAAAAAAAATATAGAAGTGCCCCAATATTTTTTTTGCTTCACTTTTTGTTTTTTGCGACTATTTAAATTTTCGCGCCGTAACTAAATACAAATTAGCGCAAATTAAAGTACTGTTAGAAAGCCCATAAAAAATGCTACAATATAATATTATTAGTTGTTATGTGATGAACTAACTGGCGAAGTTGTGGAGGACTTCACTTTAGTGTAGGGTGCTGCCCCAATATATATTTTGCTAACTGTATCTATTAATTATGAACTCTCGATGTATTTTAATTGCGCTCCTTATTACACAGATAAGGATGATTAAGGTTACGGCTGCTAAGATAATTAAGGAAACTGTGTTATAATCAGACATTCACACTAGGGTGAGCACTGTTAGCAGAAAAAGAAAAATATAGTAAATTCCAAAAATACTACGACTTTAAACAGGGTTAAACCGGTTAACCTGCCACCCCCTCAGGGAAGGTCAAAATTTCATTCATAAAAACGACAGAGTTAATTAACTTTGCTGCCCCGACCCTTTGTTTTGCATTCCTTATCAGCGGAACGAATCAGAATGTTATACTTATACTAGGAAGTTGATTGCTAAATTGAATCGATTATTTGAGTGTCAATAAAGTATGCCTTCTTTTTTCAAAGTTGGATGATTCAAATCATATAAATGTGTGTATCTATTACGTCCGAGAATCCTGTAGATATTTACCTACATAAGAACCTTTTTACTCATTTATGTTCGCTTATATTTAAAGTAGGAATTTTATATGGGTATATCAGTCCGATCCATCCAAAGAGCGTTACATAGATCAGTCAACTATAGAAGAATTAATGTTAACATACATAGTCAAAGAATTGTTTTGTGTAGGTGTTCAAACGCATACTACTGCTGAGGACTAAGTAGACTTGGATTACATTCTTTGGGCTGACTGATTTACAGGTAGAAATATGCAATTCATTTAGCCGCACATTTAAATGGTCAAGATAAAGTAATTAATAGGAATAAATGAGTAGGGCAGGTAGTCCGATTGTAGCAATGTATTTTAATATGATTCTCGAATGTAGGTACGTAGTAATTCGGATGTATACCAGAAAATCATGGAACATCTACATATACATACGTTCGATTGGTTCGATTATTTTACTTTCGAGTCTTACAGCAAATGTAAGGTGTCTGTGTATGCATATAATAGGTACGTGAAAGTATTTTAAACATCTGTGTTTTCTAGAAGATTTTATTTTGTAGTACCTCTGAAAGCCCCGTTGCGTTGCAGTTTACGAGGGCTAACAGTTCGCATGCTAAAATTTTATGCAATTCGAATTCACTACCAACGGTAACTAATGCAATTCATAAAATAGTTTACAGTCTTTGTGGCAAATGTGATATTCAGGGTGCCACTTCGTACCCATATTTACGGTCATTCTACGTGTACACATGCACACACATGCTGTTTTATAATCAAGCTTTGGAAACAAGGGCTTTGACAAAATAATTAAACAATAATAATAAAACATTGTGTTAACGAGTATATTGCCTCTCAGCTGTTACAAATTACACAATACAATACTGTTAAAGCAATAATCTACAAGACACAAGAAATAAATCTCAGATTGTAAAGACAGTCAGATTACTATGAACTTGTTGCTGAACATTCACAAAGTCTATATTGTTTGCAGTTGTCTAAAAAGTAGTGAAGCTTCTGAGTTATACTAACGCAAGATAGTGACATTTTGCCCTCTTCATTCCTGCATGGCTGCAGTTTTCCGAAGAAAATAAATATAAGTACCTACTACTTATATTAACTAACAATAAGTTAAGTCACATTTCATATCTAAATTTGTAATATTAAGTAGAATATAATATTCTTATTGTGTCCATTCTTCAACTCAAGCGATTCGGGTTATTTCAATTTCGTCATTATTAGCACCATCTCGAAGCATACTGATTTATTGGTACAATGATTGTATCAAGATCTGTTTAAAGTGGTAATGGTCATTGTTTTGTAACACAAGTTAATTGTACATAATTATGATTACTAAATTAAACCGCTCATATAATAATTTAGATTGTAATAATTTAGATAAATCTTATATTTTTACTCCATGTACATAATTCAAACGCGTCGTGCTTATTTGTTATTTAAAGATGCTTCAAGAGTATTTGTGGGTAAACATTATTACATTACATTGAATTTCTTTTGTTTTGCAAGCCATTACAATTTAATAGCTGATAACAGTTAATTTCCCGTACAAGTACATTTATGTTTGAAAATCGCACTTTCATTCATTCAATGAGTTGAAAAGCGATTTACATTTTATTCAAATTAGTTTGTAGGAACGTTATGTAACCAAATGGATCTCAAGACGATTTTTTGTCAATGGATAATCAAATTATAGTCAAGTATAATTTTATTTCTAACCTTTAAAATTGAGTCGGAGCCCTGATGTTGCACTGAATAAATGCAAGGATTTTCGTGCTTGACCATGTCTGTCATTAAATTGATTTGGATTTGGAATTATTATAGGATCCTACTATAATAAATTATCCGTCGAGGTCAATTGGATGATTGAAGAAAGCAAATAAACATAATACATAAGATCGTCTTCGTTTACATAAGATTAATGCAGATCAATTATGGACCTGATAAAGTCGTTCGCTGTACTTTGTAAATTACTGTGAACCTATACGTTTTACACAAAAGATACTTTCCCACAATGTATTTAGAAAATAGATGTAAACTTAAGTAGGTACATCA
This sequence comes from Dicyrtoma fusca, assembly GCA_034695205.1. Classification (NCBI taxonomy): domain Eukaryota; kingdom Metazoa; phylum Arthropoda; class Collembola; order Symphypleona; family Dicyrtomidae; genus Dicyrtoma; species Dicyrtoma fusca. The sequence continues at coordinate 3,235 of JAQFZC010001228.1, forward strand.
AACATCAGGTATACGAATGATAGAGATATAGTGTTGGGTCTACTTCCGGAAACAAAATGTAAACCACCAATTTTAAACTCTTTATTAGTGTGGGCGTGATTCCCAACCGCACTGTGGCTAGCTAGCATGTAATTGAATTGAAACGTACACAGAGTAGGCATTTCTAACGGAAAATCAGTAGTTGTACATCAGGCTTATCTTTAGATACAGAAACAGCAATATTTCATTTTGTCATCTCCATGTTACACATAAAATTGAAGAACATATAAGTACATATGTATAAGTATATACCAATGGCTACAACGAATCATAAGGAACTTAATCCTTAAAAATAATTAGGTATAGGTATACGTATAGAATTCACTATAGAATGAAGGTAGGCATACAAAAGCCATTGAAACGTGAAAAAGGCTTCCTCTCTTCCACAAAAAGCATCGCTTTCTAATGCAATCTGAGGTAGGGTGAAGGCTTGTAATTGTGGTCGATTTTTGCAAAATACTACTTGAACGGACAACTGCATTTAAAAAAATTATTATGATGTAAGACCAATTATTTTATCGCATTCTACACACAATTTCACTCATTTTGATGCAACCGCTTTCAAGTTTTGCTACCGTTTAACATAATAACATACATTTCAATGGTTTAATCTCAACTCTGTTAAAATGACTTCAGGGCTTGTAAATGTGGTCGGTAAACTTGCAATTGTGGTACATACTAGTATTGCAATTATTCATGGCCGAAAATATGCGCAACAGTTCAAAATTTAAACACAAAATGTCGTACAATCAAACAACAAACAAATTTTCAAATTTAAATTTGTTTTCCTTTTACTTACACATTAATAATGATTTTAATGTAAAAACAGCGATTTTCAACAAAGTCGTGACCGTGACTAGTACAGTATGTATATACATCATCAAAAAATTATGGAAACTATTTAACCATCAATATAATAAATTTTAAATACCACAGAAGCATAAAATAATTTTTTATTGCAATTGAGGGTCACTCAACCACTTTATACATGCTTTTTAACGGCTGTTGTTTTCTTCCCCATTTTTAGCCAAAAAAAGAAATTACAATCAACAAAACAATTTGTATTTGGTGAACGTGCTAAATAGGTGTTAGTTACATCGATTTTAAACAAAATATCAGCAAAGGAGCTAATTAAACTTATATTTTAGAGAGACCACAATTACAAGCCTACTGTCGACCACAATTACAAGCCCTCAAAGCAAATTTTGACATTTTATGTGAAGAGTGACAACTGAAAAACCAATAAATAAATCCACATTATTTTTTTTCACCCACACTACCTACTTACTAAAGGAACTTGTGAAGGAAAACGAAGTCGTTTGACTGTTCCTTCTGAACACACAGACGAACTGAAAATGTTGAAAACCGCCCTTAATACAATTAAATCCGAACAAGTTTTGTTCTTGGTTTTCTAATTTGTAAAGTTTTCAAAGTTTTCTCAAACAAATCACACTCAAGGTACTCTGAAAAACGCCGAACAAGGTGATGGGAATACCTTTTACTTTTTTATTGGTTTTCAACAGTTTATTTTAAGCGACCACAATTGCAAGGAAACCACAATTACAAGCCTTCACCCTATCTGCTAAAAAGATCAACGCCATCCGAATGATATGAAAGTACTGTAAATATACCTACTCAGTTTTTTCCAACTTTCAGATATTATACCGTTCAAATATTTTTGTTGACCATACTTAAGTAGTTAAGTATTTTACACAATTCAACAAACATCATTATCAACTATACACAAGTAGAGACACCCTGCATCGGTTTTGTCATAATAATTCAACATTTTCACGGATTAAATGACTGCTGTGTTTACATTCAGCAAGAAAAGTAACTCTAATATCCATAAATATAAATAAGCTCAATGCAGCTTTTTATTCAAGTATTTACTTTGTAAATAAACGATCAACATTCGGAGTGAGTCTTCAAATTCCCTTCGTTTGCTCAACGCTCTCTCAAATTCCTCTCTGCACATCGCATCGCTGCTACAAAGAGTAAAAATAGCAACTAAGGTACTTATGTAGGTAGGTAGTTAATAAGCATTAATAGTGAGAGCCTTGTTTAAGCCCTCATTCTGTAAGCTCCAAATAGATACATACTTGAGCCTTACTTTTAATTCTAGTGACAGAAAATAGAATGGGAATTTTTAGAATATATCATGGCAGTGCATCTAAATTTCTACGCAAATAAAAATGCAGATACGTTACAACGTACAGGTACTCGAGAAAAATAGTAGAACGTCCAATTGCAAAACGTAACACTGTCGCAGGTCTGGTACGCGGACATTATTGCAGAAATTTCTGCAACAAACTACCGACTGCTGAAGCACATGCAGTCGGCAAATACAGGTAGGTAATCAAATTCCCTTTCACTGGAAGAATGAGGCACTGATCGGAGGTGTTCTCTGCCCACTAAGATGCCGTCTACTCAAACTTTTTCAAGGAGAAATAATGAGGGAGTGCTTTGAGTAATTATACAGAACATTATAATTATGATCCAAAGAACACCTACCTACCTATTTTATCTTTAACCTTTTTGAAACGGTACTGTATTTAGTTTTACATCTTTTTGAAAGTGTGCATTTCTTGTTTTGCCCTTTTTGAAAGGGTTAATTTCTAGTTTTACAACTTTTTGAAAGTTTGAATTTCTTGTTTTGCCCTTCTTGAAAGGGTTAATTTCTAGTTTTACATCTTTTTGAAAATGTTAATATCTTGTTTTGATCTTTTTGAAAGTCTTAGTTACTGGTTTTGAATGCTTTTGAAAATGTTATTTCTAGTTCTGACCATTTTGAGAAAGTTAATTTCTAGAAAAACACTTTTGTAAAGCATTCTTTCCGTGGTTTCCCAGTTGCGAGTAGGCTAAGGGTAGCAGAAGTAGAAATCAAGCAACATTCAGAATGTTAATTTTAGGGAAGAGTAAGAGAGCATCTCAGATTAGTGCCTGAGCAAGAATAGTGCTAGGAGACCTAAGAGATAGAGGGGCATAATATAAAGAGTGAGAATGAACACTAGCGATAAGAATCCATTTCCCAGTTTAAGCCTGTTGGACGCATGTACGAGTGTGTCACGTAATAGTGAAACAACAAAGATAGTGTACTACTAGAACGTACGCGATACATGCGTCTGTTTTTCACTTTTATTTCAAAGTACCTAACAACGAAATATTAGTGTAGAGATTCATTATGCTTAGGCTGAAGTATAATGTGTCTCTGCATCAGTATGTACGTATAAAATTACGCCTGTATCTCAATAATGCTGAAGCATCCATTCAGTAGAAACAACAACAAAAACTCTCGATTTAAGTATGTATGTACAATGTTTTGGCGTCGCTGAGACAATAAGAGAATTCGCATTTAATGCTGTTCACAGTGCCAGTGCACTGCAGTATGTCTGTCTATCTATAGCAAGTGTTTTATAAAGCTCTACAGAGCTAAGTAGTTGCAAATATAAAGACTGATACTGATAGTATACAGCAACCAATTCGTACAGCTAAAGAAAGCACAGCTTCATTTCCACTGATATGATAGTCAAAGACAGAAAGAAGACAGTTAAACAAAATCCTCTCGATTAAAAGTGTTTAGTTCCAATCTTGGTCTCATTCTTACCGGCAGCAATCAAAATAGTTCCTACTAACATAGTTACATCGAACTCAGTTACGGTACGGCGGCCTTATCGGAGAATTGAAGAGTTGTTCGTACTGTGACAGGGGTTACTGGAGTCTAACCGTTGATTTATAATTATTAATTATTACATTATAGTGCTGTGTCTTCAATTATGGCTTCTGTGTCAACCTTGTGCTCGTCACTGCAGTTGACGAAAGGTGCGAGTGGGTACAGTTTGTATGTGCTGGGTCTACTTTTATTTGCCTATCTTTTGAATCAATTGGACCGATACACATTGGCAATCGTTACAAAGCCTTTGGCTCAGGTATGGACACTTTTCATCTTTGTCACTGGACACCTCGTATTTATTGGCTGCGGTTTATTTTGCAGTAGAATATTTTAAAACAAATAGTACATTGTACTGATAACTTCGCAAAAATACATACGCAGCTATAATACCATCAGTATAGGTAGGTATTTTTTTAGCAAATGGGTTCGAAGTTCAGTTTTAGTTCCTGTAGGAATACAGTGCAATGGTAAAAGACGTACTCGTAATAACCCTGTGCACTAAATTGACTAGTATGTTTTGTTATGTGCTAATTGATCTTGCTTCTTTTACTTCAAGCAAAGTCAGAGGCAATGTGCTATGCATAATGTTACTAAGAAATTGTCTACTGTTTCAAATACAAGATAATTGCACTGAGGTTGATAAAAGTAATTTAGAGAGTAACTACTCCAGTAAAATTCATTGCTACGGGTTGGATCGTTGGATGTTCGCATAAACGTTGACCTGATGCACAAAGATGGGGTGTATCTATGTATGTATGTACCTATGCGCTCTAGTCTCACTGGGAATCATCTTCATGGTATACTAATTGCAATTCTCGCATTTTTTTTACCCCGTGCACATTTTTTCGATTTGACTGCCGGAGGATGTTTTAGAGCAAGATTTATATAAGACCCAGTTGATCCCATGCTCGTAAATTTGATGCTATTGACCAATGCAGTGCTACCAACCTATGCACCGTACATCTGTGGTTAGTTATGGGTAACCTTTCGACTTATTCAGAACGTTTCTTGGTCCTAGTATAGTTTAATTGAATGGTTAGAATAGGTGCTCGAATGGGGCATTTACGGTGTGTATGTCCGGTATCTCATGCTAATGATACCGCAAATGGATTTTTTTTATCTTCCAATGAGTTATTCACATGCTAAGGTAGTGTAACAATTCAAGGTTAAAAGGAGATTAATTAAATTCAAATTCAGGTAAACCATTGGCTGCTGTAGTTTCTGTCAGCTGAGCAATGATAATTCCGCGAGAGAATCAGAGGGCTTCTATTTCACACTTGTAAGACGGTTTTTTTCGATATTTACAAAAATATGGTGATTATAATTGGAGAGGATCAGTTGGTCAAGGTTGCGAATTCCTTTGCGTCATTAGAACGATCTGCGATTGTCAGCACAGTGTCTCACATTGTCAATCAGGGGGATCTTCAGAGATTGCGACGATTTGCAATGTTTGCTTTTTCCAATACTCATAATAATTTTACATAAAAAACGGCAACAAGTTTTGCAACTTCATAAAAGACCAACGAGCTAAAAATATTGCGGAAATTCTAGTGGAAGTACATATGTACATTTACCTGTATATAGGCAATTGTAATATTTTTCTCATACTTTTCGATGCCTCCTCCTTGTTAGTCAATCAAGCTACTACCTTGTAATTATTTGCGTGTAGTTTAGGTTAACAAGTTTTTAGGGTAGTATAATATAAGGTTTGTAATTTGTAATCATTGAAGTTGATTGGATGCCTTGTAATTAGATTGTTTCAATTGATTTGTTCATGCAAGTCATCATTATTTTACAACGTATTAGTTTATTCGATTCTATTCCACCAAAGAATGTCGCTTAGTTTTGATCCTATAAAGAAAAACTTGCCTTAATATTCCTGAATGGGTAGAGGGACATGCATCACATGTAAATTTTAAATTGTTACGTAACTGACAATCTGTAGCGCATCACTCATTCCCTCGCTCGGTCCTTCCCACACACGTGTGTCAGGAAGGAATACACAGATGTGAGAAAAAAACAAAACTTTTTCACTTCCAGCATCTTTTTTTATCATGAAGCCAGTTATTCAAATTCAAATTAATTACTTGTATTTAGACAATTATAAAATTCAAAATGATACAGATTACAGATATAGTGAATGGAATTTATAAGCTGTTAATGTGTGTTAATCATATGTACCATGCAGTCTGCTTCCGCCAAACAAAGATTAAAATGAAGTGACCATCCTTGATTTTAAATGACTTGCCTTTACATACTTGCATGGAATGAAAGAATGAATGAGCTGCATTATTGACTATTATAGGTACATCCGTTGGTCATCATCATCACATCACTTTCCATGATCAAAATTTGGAAAAATTGTTTTACTTTTTGAAGTAGTGCAAAGGGGAAATGTTGTGTCACTCGTTAATAGGTAACAGCAATTCCGACTAGTGAAGGTTATCCATCAGTACATAGGCTTCTAAAGTTCCAAACACTTGCAGAGCATTCATGACTTTGATTTACCCTACAACAATGACTGGCAGACTCAGCCATTTTTGTTACGCAATAGTAAACTGTATCATCTCCCCACTGAATGATTTAAGTAAGTCAAAAATGCAATGTGGCACACATGTAATCTTTACAGCAAGTTTTGTGTAGCTTAAAATAGTACAATAGTACGTGAACAGAAACCATTCCTTCATTTAGAAACGGTTCAAAAATGAATCTGGAAATTCAAACAGCTAGTGGACGTTCAACCAAGTAACTTTGAACTCCATGAATGGCCTTCTTGAGCATTAGTTCAATGATAGGTTAACTTCATACTTGAGCTAAGCAATGAATGGTATTAAGAGAAGAGCGACCACTCGCTAGTGAGACTTGCAAACTTATATTCTCAATAAAAGAAGGATTGAGCAACACAATACCATTGTAATTAGTTTGCCCCTGGCTAAACAGATGTACCTAATTATTACCTGCCTTTACAGATACAATGAACGCAGAAGAGCAGACTTGCATATGAAAAATAATAAGCTAGTTGATCGCATGTCCATATTCATTTGTTTTGATTAGCTTGCAGATGTTGTAGATAGTTTTGATTGTGATGGTATGATGGTACAGGGATAGACGAGCTTCTTTTTGCCTGTATAATTAATTACTGGGTCCAAAATTAAGAACACTCTTACCTGCGTTATTTGGTTGTTACGCTACGAACACAGGTTCGTTCAATAGAATGATTTAGAGCCCACGTAAGATTAAACTAACGAAGTTTTAAAGTTTACTTCTCTGGAATTAGCGTAATAGTAATAATTATTACATGAATATTGGCAGGAAATTGAACATGAATGCAAATTATGAAATATGCGTAGGTACTTATGTAGAATTGTATAATTTATCTACATATTCATTTTAACGAAGGTTACGCATGTAGACATGTATGTAATACAGACAGACGCGCGTATACTTGTAACATTATTTAACTAGTTTTTAATGTTCATACACATGATTTCAACAATAAATAGTTTTTCATATCGAAGTCATTATGTATCTTCAGTTTGCAGTTAACTACTTACAGAACAAAATGCTTTTGAAACGAAAAGTAAACTTTATAACAATTGTATTGTAGAGGACAATAGTTTATTACGATCTAAAAAAAATGTTAATTTAAAGCTACGCTGATATTGGGCCTGGGTTCTTTTCTTATATAACAATTACTCGTAGTTGGAACACTGTCAAAAACTTCTTGTACACAAGTACTTATGTATTCATAAAGTATTGATAAAGTACTATGTAAATCTTGATGATGAGTTGTATTCAAGGGGCTGTCAACGATATGTAAACAAATGTAAGGATTTTTTATCCATTTAAATGATGATTTATGGTTAAATTCGGACACCACATTGATTCCTAAACTCTAAAAGAAATGATTAATTATAGAAGATTTCGTTAGTCCAGCAAATTAATGAGTGAGAGGAACCTCAAATTGTAAGTTATTTTGACTGCAAACTGTCGTTAAAGTTTTGAAGGGCTCAAGATGTCATCAACATTCTGGCGATCACTTTCGTACATGTGACCGCATGACAGCTCATAGTTGAACTCCTTTCAAGCAGCTGACAGATTTTATTCGTATGGCTCTTTTACTTAGTTACAATACTCACGTGGAAAATGTCACTGAATGTTTGGATTTGCAAAGAAACTGTCGTTTACTATGCACTTGAAGGTTCAAGATTCGTAGTTCGTACAATCTGGTTCATGATCACTTATGTATTTATGAAGTATAGATATGCGGTATCGTTCAGGTGGTGATCATTGAACGTGTCTTGTGCATGCACTTTCAAAAATAAAAATAACATCTTGGGCAGACAGTTACATAAAAACACGCTTGGAAAATGATCAGATAAGACTTCGAGGTGCTTTACTGTGTCTAAGCAATGTAGGTCCTTAACTGCATTCATTTTTTATTGGGACAGTATTCAGTAGTGTTCTATACACCTGCATGTGTCATACGCGAAACAATTATATTGCCACCTGCACCAATCCTTAATGTTAATGGATCGTCCCAATAAAATTATAATTAATTATTAGTATTCAAAGCATTAACAGACTTATTTTATGACGCGGTCCAACAATCGCTATACTTCGAATGATAGCATAACGATTTTTCAGATTTTTTTCCACCCTGATTTACCTTTTAGCCCTTTTGGACCTTCATTTTTACTTTTAAAAATGTAAAATCCATAGTGATGAAATTAGGCACTTTAGAAATGAAGATGTGTATGTATACTTTTGTACTTCGTTTTTGATTTGACCTGCTGCGTTGCTACGCTAAAAGCTCACTGGGTACATTTTGGAAGCTATACTTAGATATGAAAATAGTGTCAATGACAAAACAAAATTGTAGACAATAGCCAGAAACTTATATTTGAACAATTTAAAAATGAAGACCATTATCGCAATTATACAATAAGTTTCATGTTACACTTGTATCAAATTTGTGCCGTACTTGGTCATATGCGCAACCAGCAGCACTAACGAGTAGATAATGATAATTACAGCAGTAATAAGTATAAGCACACATAAATAAAAATAATGAATTGAAAAATGTATAATTCAAGAAGGACAGGTTTGGTGACCTGTCAAACAATCGACATCATGATGGTGAAAAGTAGTAAGGAAAGGATATTATATTAAGTGTGTTACTCATAAGTCTGTACCGTTAAAAAAGGACGTTAGCTCAAGGCGACACTTATATTTGAGACTTCAAAGGCAAAGTTGTTTCTGGCTCTTTAATTCCTTTGATCTTTGTTTCAATTTCGTAATGTGACATCGCTTAAAATGTATGCGTCATTTACAGCATTATTATTCCTCATGGTAAATCTAAAGATATTTTGTGACTTTGGCTCACAACACCACTTTTCCTTCCATTCCAAAAAATACGAGAGTAGTTAAAAAAATTCACTGGTTTCAATTTGTCTTCAATGCAATTGCAGTCTTTAATCTTTCAAAAGAAGGCGCACTCACTGGCAACTTGTTTATTTTCATGCTAATTGGTTTTGCAGGGAAGATAACGAAACGAAAGCCTGTACATCGATTAATTACAAAAATGTTAGAAAAAAAGTTTGTTTAAAACAATAAATAGGAATAATCCAGTATCTGGCATACAACACTTCATTAATTAATTATAGATTTGTTTAGACCGACTTTCAATATCTACATATGACGTTTTCAAATCTTTTGCGGAAGAGTTGCGATCTGTAATGGTCAATATTTCATCGAGCTACATAATTACTTATGAATATGAAGTTTCGAATCTAGTCGGAATTTATTTTGGAGCAGGCAAGTACATTACATTTCCTGTATATTCAGCACGAAAAGAAATCACGTAACGAAAAGGCATTGCGAACTTGAACTTGCTTTATGATTAGATTCTACTTATTAGTTATTATTATAGTTATTTAAACATAAATACATCATCATCTTCACTGAGTAATGCACAACGTGTTTGCGTGTGATTCCAGCTGGCCTACAGTATTTAACTATACTTATACTATGATTTATGCACTTGAGCAATACTTATTGAGTTTAACTGACCTTAATATTTCATGATTATCGTATCCTTTCAAAAATTGACACTGCAAGATGATTGCTATTGACCACATAAAAAACAACGATGCGATGCAGGGCTGAAACAAGATAGTATATTAAATCGTGGTGATAGTGTGATAAAAGATGCTCCTTCATTTAATTATAATTCATCTTCCTCTGGTCATCATGATCATCTATAACGTTGTTTTATCACACAATTGCACAACAGGAAAGTGAATGGCTGAATAGCTTGAATCATGAAGGTTTTTCGTCTTTCATGATGAATAAATTTTGTTCCTGCTACTCATATGCAACACAAACGACTGCATCACCGTTACGACGCAAGGGCACGCGATTCTTTAAAATATTTAGTTTTGACGACCGCGAGCTAGATATAATATATATTTATATAAATTGTATGTAGTTAATAGGCTCGTGGCAGGGTGCTCATCTTAATTTCAATGGCAATCTTTTAAAATGAGATAAAAAGCATTTAAGTAAGATTTCCAACTTTAAGTAGCGAGTAACGAAGTACCAAAGGAAGGATTTTTTCTCCATTAGGTATACTCGTATAAGTGCAATTCACTATATTTACTATAGACAGTGTAAAGCTGTTAAATCCACCAAAAACTAGTCATTGTCGTACAGTAGTTTTTAACAAACCACTTCAAACAAGGAAAAGTCGATTTGTAAAGTCGTTACTCACATTAGCATGCACATAATTAATACTTAACTTGCAATAAAGGAACAACAAGGAAATAAATTATGTGCTTTTGATGTTATGTTATGTGGGATTGCTTTGAAAAAACAGCCACAACTTATGGTAATCATAACAATAAGTGACAACAAGTGAAATTTTAAAATTTCAGGAAATCCATTATGGTGAACAAGCCTGTATGAAAAATGAAACGATTGAGAGTGACATCCAAAATCTGCAGTGCTTTAAAGCTAAATCCAGAGACGTGTAAGTTATGGCAAAGACCTTAATAAAACTATCAAGAATTTATTACACAATTATCATTAACTTATACCGTGACAGCATATTTTAATTCTGGACATGTAGATGCTTGGATACGTCGGAAAGCAACAACAGTACATTTGGCTGCAAATGGGATTACACTGGCTACGGTATGACACCATCTTATCTGAACAATTTGCATCTGCATCACTTACATAATATTTAATCCGTTAGCGTTGATTTTTATTAAGATTTTGTAATTAATTAGATTCGGTTGTTTATAAATGTAATGCGCCTTGTGGTATGGTTGAAACAAATTAATAATAATCCAATGAATCATGTAGGTTTCGACTATCAAATCCTAGCGGGGCCCGTTTTCATTCTGATTTACACCTTTGCAGGTGAGTAGAAATCTGAAAGTCAAAATTTATTATTTTTTTAATCTATTACGGAAGAACCATCAAATGGATTGTCACGAAGTAACGAAACGACTGAGGCTATTAACATTTTTTGATCGTTGTATTAATCTGGAAGCAAAAGCGAGAAAGGATAATGCTATATCGGCTATCTCTTCGCCAAGCAGAATTGCTCCAACTTTAATATTTCTTTTCATTTTTTTTATGTGCAGGAATCCCTCTAGGGCTGGCAGCAGACTCCTACAATCGAAAGGTACATAATATTTATCTACTTGATTTTATTAATATTTAATATCTTCACTAGGGAATTTAAAGAGAAATTTCCTGTAGTTCTTCAACTTACCTGTACTGTTTGCATCTTCATATTTACTTAACTGTTGTATTGAGCGAGGTCGGGAGGGGGGGAGGGGGGGGGGATTGTTGCTAATCTCGTCTTTCTAGTACCTAAATGTTAAATGTAGTGTTGTACATACTTCCATTGTTCTCTCAACACATAAATAACTGAAATCCCATCAGCTTCTGTTGAATCTGTTGACGTAGGTACTTTCGTCCCGTAAATAAAAATTATTGCCCCATGTAAGTATGTACTTCTTGTGAGGTTGAGACCGGTGACTGTGACTTGCACTGCACATTAGACACTGTGTTGGTTCGGTGATGGTTTTTAATCCCTGCATTTTAGTTAATAGTTGGCCACAATGTCACTCTTGAAAATGTGTTATTTATAAAAGCATCTTGTACGTAATACTTGCATCAAGTAGTTTGTTGATCAATAGTAGGTACGTGTGTTCATTATGTGTATTAATTAACTCGTAATTCGTAAATATGTTATAACCATCAATAACTCCGTTTACTGTAGCTTCTGCCTCTTATCGATTGTTCAATCCAAACACTCATGACTAATATTTACTATTCACCTTACTGTTAGTTAGTTAGTTTTTGTCTTATTCCTTGGTGGTATGGTGTTGTAACTCTTTAATTTAGTGGAACAGCCGACTATCATCGATGATAGATGACAGATACATGTTGAGTAATGTTGTAACAGCATTTTTTTTAAACTGTTTGTGTTAACTGTGAAGTATTGTTGCGTCCAGGGACAGAATGAAAGGACCACTGACTGCATACTGTACACTAATGAGTATATAATTGAAATTCATGTAGCCAGCATTAAAGATAAGAGGCTTTATAACGACTCTAACATTGTCGGTGATGGTAGCTCAGTGATCCAGAAAAAGAGACAAAGTTGGGGGAAGGGACAAAAGCTAACTCCGGATGGTGTCGGACAAAGTTAATGAGATTTTATTCACTCTCTTCGGACTTTGGGGTACGGATTTTATTACTAAATCATAGTTACTTTACATTTACAATCACTTTTGTGCGTAAGAATGACCGTGAACTACCTATAACTTTATATTTGAGTTTTTTAAACATCGAATGCACTGATCACAGTACCTGCTACTTGTACACGTACATAAAAATGAGAGTTGAAAATACCGACTGATGATTATAGTAAGAATTAATAAGTATATTTTACTACATAGGTAAACTTCAAAATGTCGTCCTGCTAAGCTGAAAAGTAGGGTTTGATGCTAGCTTATAAACAGCAGCTAGCTAAGACATTAAATCACATTAAATTATAGGTTGTGGAAGATTAAATGTGTAACGAGGTTTTAACTTGGTTTCAAAGAAATTATGGCTTTCATAGATGCTCAACAGTTGCATACTAACAATAATAGATGTTATAGCAATTATAGCTGAATGTAGAAATAGCTCACATTCCTTTTAGTAAAATTCCGAGACATTCGTTTTGCTTCATATCCTTAACAGTATGGCATATGCTGAAATTGAATTGTAACCCAATTCATCAGTATAAGCTCGAATTACTCGAGAACGGTTTTGAAATCATTATTTCTAAACGTAATTATTACAGGATAGCTATCGGTACTCTAAGGCGTGCAGGCTGTACCATTTTGACTATGGGTTGCACGATGATGAGAATCAAATAATTCGATTTATTACAAAAGTGTAATTTCTACTTAAATGAACTAGTTTATTGACATTTCGTCCATTATTTTTAGGTTTTGCTTGGCATCAGTGTTTTCTTTTGGTCGCTATGCACTGTCCTATCTGGATTTGTAAACAGTTACTGGGAACTTGCTGTTCTACGATTTGGTCTTGGCCTTGGGTAAGCTTCCAAAACTGCTCTTTCTAGCAGTTAGGGATCGTCGATACATTAGGTGTACACAAAGTTTTCGTAACTATCTTCCCGGCCCCTTTCCAAGTACCTACTGTAAGGAACTCTTTAACTCAAACTCCTTCTCAAACTTTCCCAAAAAATTGTGTACACACTACGATAGACGATCCCTAAAACCAGTCATATATTACAAAATTCCGCTAAGTGAATTCTAAAAGGTATTCAATATTTGTAAGATTGACTGGAGGAGGGATTTTGTTGTTGTAGGCAGTCGGGATGCAATCCATTTGCAACAAGTCTTATTTCAGATTTCTTTGCAGAGCATCTGAGAGGAGCTGCTCTGGGAGTATACAACTGGGGAATTTACACTGGCTACTCAATGTCATTTGCAGTGGGTAACTTCATCACCCAAGCAAACATTAATGATCAGGTAAAGATTATATGTAGATTTAAATCGTGCCGTTGAAAGATATGTTTTAAACATCACATACAGATTCCTTGTAATTTTCATATTGTAAGATAGTCTATAGTTGATTAATTAATTAAAGAGTACTGTTGATTGAAGCTAACTGTGAGATATCAACTATATTCGCTATATAGCTAAGTTTGTGCGGGTGTGACAATTATAGGGCTGGAGATGGACTTTTATTCTTGCTGGTCTTCCTGGAATATTTCTGGGTTTGCTAATTATTATTACCGTTCGTGAGCCAAAGAGAATCAAACCTAAGAGCGATGATGACAAGGAGGCGGATAACTCAACGTGTGGGAAATTGATGGGCATTGGACAGTCCTTCTTTAGGCCATCCGTATTTTTACTATGTATTGCTGGATCCATCAGAAATGCAGGTAATCATATCAATTGCAAAAGTTTTATAATCCCCCTTGCCTTGCAGGGTACTTGTATAGTGCAGTACAAGCTATCCTTAATTTTACACGCCGTTTAATCAGCAGCAGAATAACCTATCGAACTACAACTATCAGTCTTTTGAGAGAGTGTGGACACCTTTTTAACCCTTTAAAACGTCGCTTGCCCACTTTTTAGACTGCATCATAATTTAAATTGCCGAATTTAAAAGCACAAAACACTAGATTCATGTTAAAGGTCGTATTCGCAGGTTTCAACAGGTGCAAAATGTATCCATTATAAAGTTTTGCAAAAAAAGCCATTACCTAGCAATTATTGTATCAAGGTAAATAGCTTGTTCTCCTCTTATGAAAGATAGTGTTCTGGATAGTGTATTGAGTTTAACAAACTAATTAAGATAGCTTGCTATCGCACTTTCAACGGCAATCCCCACATAAATATTAAGAATGAAAGTAAGAAAACTTGATTCCTTTAGTACAACCGTTTGTTTTTTTAGCCGGCTACGTTTGGGCTTACAACACACAAGCTTACTTTGAGGGTATTGGACAAACCAGATCTCAGATTGGATTCTACATGTCCTGGATTCCCATGATTGCCGGTTCAATAGGTAAGTATATTCCACCAGGTCATGTTCACGTGAATGTTTCAAGAAGTGCAGTGGCCACTATAGGCATAAACAAATATGGTTTTAGTCTGACGATTTCTAAATCACTTTTCACAACTTTCAGGCGTAGTTCTTGGAGGATTTATTTCGGATCGGTTTGTGAAGAAAGCGGGACCACATGGGAGAATCTGGGTTTTGATCGCGAGTCAACTTATTGCTGCTCCCTTTGCGGCCGGAGTTTTGCTGCTGCCTCCCCCATGGGCTTACATCAGTTTGATTCCCACGTACATTATTGGTAAGCTAAATTATGCAGGATTCTGATTTACACTGTTTCATTTTCTTCTGAATATTTTCGAAAACTTTGAATTAGATATCATCTCTGTTAAAATAAAGGTGTTACATTATATGTGTGCCTTCAAAGTATGGTTGTAACAACACAGGTGAAATGTGGGTGGGCGTCACTCTCGCCGTCCTAGTTGAGTTAGTTCCTCAACACATCAAAACAACCTCCGTTGCAGTCTACTTTTTCATAATTTCCAACATTGGGGGCAACATGCCACTCATGGTCCCAGTTATCACTCCTCTCTTTGAACGATTAGGATACTTGCGGATCGATGCTCTTCGTAGTAAGATATAATACATTTTTATTACTTTTATTCACATTTATATTTTTCAGTATCTTTTGAACATCAATGAGACTAAATAACACTGATTGTTGTGAAAAAATCTGTAGATACTTTGCTCATATTGTACCCCGGTGAGTATGTTTTGGGTTCAGCACTCTTCCTCTTGACCTTGCTTGTTCTACAACGGGATATTGCTTACATCCAGGTACGAAATATCAGTATCACTCTTCAAAATGTTCAAGCCATGTAACTTCTCCTTGAACCCTCTTTGAATTTTGTGTTACAGAGTTTGGGAAATCTTAAGGGATCAAAGTCGGACATAATTACGACCTTGGAGAGTGCCGATAATAACCAGAATACGAGGGAAAATGAACTGACAAAAATGTAAATACATCAAGATAATTTAACTATAATAACTGTTACACAAATATTCAACAATTGACTGTTGGAAACAAAATGCACATACATAGGCTAGGCAGTATGTATGTATGTTTATACCATGTTGCAAGTTCCGCCATTACCCACCCTGTGTACATATCATTTTGCACCTTTTCCGCTGAGTGTACTTACGAGTGATCAATTTATTACTACATGCTAAATAGAAGCAACATTTTCCATTCATGTTCATAAGTAATACGTTCAAAATACAATAATTATTTTATGAATGACAAATAAATAAGAGGTTGAACCCATGTATGTATCTAACAAAAGCAATATTGTACCTATTTTACCTCGATCACTCAGATTTAAACTTATGAGTCTATCAATACGACCTCCGTTTATCCACAGTACATTTCTTCAAAAGTTAGGTAAGTTTAATACTATTAATTTTGAAAAGGATTTAAGGAATATGTATTTACCTACCTAGAAAATCAATTCATACGACGGATGTTTTATTCTCACAGCAATAATTTTAGCACGAACGGTTTTACATACGTATATTAAGTAAATAAATAAAAAAAGTTGATCCAATGTTACTTTACGAAAGCATAATATACAGATTTAAGAAACAATGGAAGTATGGGGATATTCTCAACCACCAGCAGGAGGAACACGATAACAACAATCCGTAGTATTTCATCAAATATTGAGTGCACTAACATTGAACATTTTTTAGTAGTCTATGCAATACAATATATTTTAGAACGATATGAGTTTCACCATTAGTTACGTGATCAAAATATTTGACAGTGAAAAGTAGCTTGGTTTACAATAATGACATTACACTAAAACAGACGTTGATGCTTCATAAAGTTATGTAATAATAAGTAATATATAAGCATGCACAATAAGCTACATAAATGTTTGACGACAATTAATTACAATAGTAACTCAGTTGGTACAGGGATGAATCACGATGAACATCAACGGGAAACGCAGTGGGAAGTTTGAGAAATAAAATACATTTGTTTATAACTCAGCTGACTAGCTGGAGCTCCACTGTCCTCTGTTATAAATTAAAATCTCTGGAGTAATTAGCCATTCTGTCATTATATAAAATTATTTCGTGATGCACTTAAAAAAAATTAAAACAAGATGTAACGATAACAGTAGGATGAACGGTTTATGGTAACGATGGAATGTGCTACATAACAACAGGTACACACCACGCAAATCCTATTATACTAGGAAACCGTTTTAGTTAGATACAATAACATAACTAAAACTGAAAAACACAAAGCTGTTATTACTTCACAGACCACAAATAGCTAACTTCTCGAACGATGTGCAATCACATATCTTCAATGCTGCTTACTTCTTTGAATTCTTTTTTGTACGACGGCTCGATACCATTGGCTCCAAATGTGGCATTGGCTGTGCATCAGCATCATCCCGGGATGCAGCTGCTAGCTGTTGGGATTTAAGAGCCGAGTGCGTTTTTGATGACTGCGATGGTTTGAAACCAGATAAATCGACATCGGGCCCTTCGATCTCAATTATTTCATCCGTGATCCGGGTCCGTCGGATCATGTCCTTTTCCCGAACCCAGGGTGTCTTACAGCGCTGGCAAGTTTTACATGTTTGCACGTATTTTGTGTAGCAGGGTTTATGCAAAAGCATTTTACACTTGGGACATCGGTAGCCCTGCGAAACATGGAAATAAAATATATTACAGGGGTGATCCTTTTAAAAGTGATTAGTGATCACCAACATGACCAACCAATCCAACTCAGTTTAGACAGTAAACTAAGTGGCAGTACAACGCAAAAACATCGCCAAACTTACATGAAGTAAACTCATTTTACACAAAGAGCAGCACTGGACGACATCGCGGTATAGATCCACCAAGAGAGGTTCGAACTCCCTTATGCCTCGAACGCCAAGCGTGACTAATTTTTAAAGGTATAGAAAATTCAGTCAGAACCTAATCAAACATGTGTTTTAATTTAAACGCAATATTATTTCTACTAATCGACTAAATTACCATCATATTCTATAGCGGTGAGCATGTATTTAGTAAAGTACTGTTGGTCAATCATCCTCTGAATGAATTCATCCGCTTGAGACAGAGATGCCCGTGGATCCAGTTCACGCAAAATGTTGATGCATTCAGCCAATGGTAGAGAAAAGTTTGGGTACTTTCTCATCATACGGTCCAAGCACAGTTGAAACATTTCGATTTCTAACTTTGTAAATATTGTTTGACACCTGAAATAAAATGTAAAAGGTACGCCTTCGTCAATATTTGCATTTAACTTTCCCTTTTTAAAATTTCAACGTAATAACATTAATAATGATGAGACATTCGCTGGAAGTAAGAAAAATGAAGAGAACTGATTCTTACTTCATAGTTGACTTTTCCACAGTTACCATGAACAGAAAGTACTTTCTCCCACTAAGCTCGCAAGAAGCACTACGAATCGCCATGTCGAACGGTTTGATTTGGTCATTTATCATTCGGACAACTTTCTGGACATACGGCATACTGGTCCTTATAGCTTTTTCTTCTTCAGACACTAGTATACACCATTTAATTTTATAATATCGCTTAATAGAATACTGAAACTGAAATCCATAAACTACGAACAAAAATTTAATAAATTACGCTTCTACACAACAAAAATAAGTAGCTACCTCGTAAGTAGTCACATGCTGCAGTAAATAATGTCTTGACCCCCTTGAAATCCAAGAAGCCAGATGCCATCATTCCCTTTTATTGAAACAAAATTAGTTCAAAATTTAATTTTTCAAAAATAGACTAATTTTGTAATTTAATGGCAAAAGACTGTAGTACGTATAGTGCTCCACCTGCAAAACAATTTTGTGCATGTCGCCGTATTCATCCCCCACTGGGATGTCTTCCACAGACATTGGTTGTCCTGAAGGACCCGACATTCTGATCTGAAATTGAATCATAAAATGCATTTACTGCCAACTGTTTTTCTATCATTACACATGATGTACCCGAATGGTGCCTAGTGACTAATTGTGAACACCATTTGACCTCCGGTCTGACCGCAACCGAATCGGTCGAAGAATTCATGTACCTAAATACCAAAACATTTAACACTAATGATCCAGTCCGCAACAGTAACTATGCCGGTCAAAAAAAAACGTGAAACTAAATTCCTCTAAATACAAAATACATCAGTTATTATTATTACAACAGAACTGCGTAGTTTCAATCGTTAATACAAATGTTATACATTTTTTTATGTCAAGTATATTGACGATGCCCCTACTTAACAGCGTAACCAAAAGGAAGTTAGTCTCGGACGTTCAACTTTCAATGTTTACATCTGAAGGATAATGACAATGGTTTTTCTTTGCGGCCAATTGACATTGACACACATCCAATGCAATGACACCCAACAAGCCCAACATGCTCACTATAGTTCAGTCACATATCACGTGTAGATATATTTATAATCAAAACAAAAAGCTCGACGTCTAGTTTCTATCCACTTACCTTGATAAATTGATGATTAGACGGACAAGTTCAAATTCTTGTGGATTTCTGACTTTAATGACCCTGTCCTGTCGTTTACTCGTAACTTCTGCCTATTCGTTCGCAGTTCGCACTTCCGGGATCCGGAAACAAAAGAGTGTGAAATCTAACGTGGCGGTTGAGTGAAAGGAATACGGGATCTTCTTCATCAATCGTAAAGCCGAATCTGTCGAATTGATTCTTATTTCCCTCTTGAGTTGACGCACTCTGCGATCTTTCGTGTTCGCTAGGAAACGCACTTTAATAAAAGTCCTGTCTCTCGACGTTCTGCTGCTGCTTTTTGTTTAAGCACAGGCAGACACCGACTCACTCGCGCAGTCTCTTCATCCTTTTTAATTAAATTTTGGATGTTTTTGTACTTCATTAATTCATCCAATATGTCGTGGATATGAATGTTGAATTATTAGAATGGTGTAGCCCAGAATCGATTTTGTGAAATTAATATATGTATGTAAGAAACTAAAGAAGCAGTAGGTAATAATTTATTAATAATTTATTACCTACTGCTTTTATTACTATTAAAAATGATGCGTTCTTTTTTTGTGTGTGTTTGTTTGGCTTTTTTCGAATGCCAGTGCCTAATAGGCACTGTCTATTAAATTGGCGATTTATTAAATTGCATAATAAATTAGTACTATATAGGTGCTTTGTTTAACATATAAATATGCCATTTTTTATATTTTTGCATTTAATTATTTAAAATATTTAGCTTTCGAAATGGGCTTTGCAGAAAAAAGTATACATGCAGGAGGTGATAGCAGATGAAGGGCATATGGATCTGAAATATCTAAATCAATCAAAATGAATAAAGATGAGACAGTCTTAGTAATTCAGACCGTTTAATTAGAATAATGTGATACCCAGTAATCAGGAATAATTTTTGGAATTTTCAGTTCCCCCTTTTTATTAACGAATACAGTAAGTTATTTACCACGAGTCAACGGGATCACAAAGGTATTTCCTATTATAATATGGTAATACAATGCAAAGTCTAGAAAGCTCTATAACTATCCATGGCGATAATTAGGTGGTCAATGGTACTCTAAACGAACTCAACATCAGAAATCACGTAATGTACATATATCCATAAATGTTAGAAGTTGGATCATTTCAAGATCAGATCTACCATTCTTAAGCTTACAGTAAACATACATAAACACTAAAACGCTATATAATTTGCAGTGCATCACAATCGTAAGTTTTTCTACTTATATAATAGTAATGCTTTATCATATCAACCTCTCACTATTTTGCAGTTGCAATTGCAGTGTAATCAATACTGTAATAGTCTAACAGTAATAATAGTTTTAATATTTCCATTCTACTTCTACTACTCGTACAAAGAATAAGTTGCTACTCGGAATATCAGTCAGCATGCAGTATGAACTAATAAACAATATATAAATGCACTTAAAAATAAAAATAAAAATAAAATTCAAAACAGTGTGTTTCGCAAAATAAATAATTTCAACTGACTACTCTGTAGTCCACTGTATATTATCAAAAATAAAAATAATAATTTGTAGAATACAAGCTAATTAATTAGTGTCTAATTAGAATACAAAATTACTTTCATAACGTCTAAACTAAAACGATTTGCCAAAGATTGCTAAAAATATGCAATGAGTTCTTTCGTAAAATGAAATAGCTTATACATTCTCCTACTTTTCGATTGTGTTGAATTGAAATAAAACAGTGCCAAAAATGAAAAAAGTAACTTACTATAACAAGTA
The DNA here is from genome assembly GCA_034695205.1 of Dicyrtoma fusca. Classification (NCBI taxonomy): domain Eukaryota; kingdom Metazoa; phylum Arthropoda; class Collembola; order Symphypleona; family Dicyrtomidae; genus Dicyrtoma; species Dicyrtoma fusca. Next base: position 24,355 of record JAQFZC010001228.1, read on the forward strand.
AATACAAAATACTATATATGTAGGAGTTTTAGAGTATATTAGCTGTAGATGCTTTAAGCACCCATACACAAAAGAAGCACTAGCTGTTACTGTAGTTAGTATACTGTAATGAATGAATGAATGAAGTAAAAGCCTAACATTGTAATAGCTGAAATACACTGTAAAATACTGACCGGTTTGTAAATGTTTTGAAGGGTTTGTAAAATTGAGTGACGAAATGCTTATATTCCAAAGGAAATTGACACAAGGGCAAAGATGCATTAATTTATAGATAGGATTCTGAGAGTTCAAAGTCAGTTGTATGAACGGACAGTCCTTGTCCAATGGCAGAGTCCGAGTTGGCATCTGTGAAAAATGTTTCCGGTACCTCAATAGTCTCAACAATATTGTTATTATTTTGATTACCACTTTGAGAAACTGACGTACTTTTAACACCAGCATCCGAGTTAACTCTGACTGAGCGACCCTCCGTCTCCTCCCTGTCCACCGGAGTTTGTCCCCCAGCTAATTTGGCATTTCTTTCTTCCAACTTTAGTCTGAGCTGTCGGAGACGATCTTCTTTCTAAAATAAAAAGGAATAGATTTGCAAAGTGTGAGAGTGTACATCAACTTAAATTGAACTGTAGTACGTACTTTGTTCTCAATTAGTTAATTACCTGCTCAAGAATACTTGCAAGTTGTTCGTTTTCAGCTAGGAGCTTATGATACCGCTCTTCTTCCTCTTTAGTTGTGCCACCGTCCGGAGCGGAACTTCGATCCGACTTTTCATTTCCTTCCCGAACAACCTCAACAATCTTTGGAACAAAGACAAGTCCCATCGTAATCATGGAAGAGAAAATTATAGCCAGTGCTACGAAAGCAAAGAGAGCATCTTGTTGCGAAGAAATGACGAGTGTGACCGGAGTTGTGATGAGACAGAGGACAGCCACATTGTAGATTGACATTGCTACGAGCCTTGAATCATTTATGTGACGAACTTTAAGACTTCGAGTTTCATATGCGAGAAATAGTCCAAAGATCAGAAGGAGCCCTTTAAATGCATACGTGATTCCTAGAAGGCAGAAAGTCTTTAGTTACCTACTTCTTACAAACGAGGTCAAAATAATACGTAAAGCACACATTTATTATAGCATACCCAGCCAAATGTAGTGGTTCTTTGATTCACAGTGTTCCAGCAACGGAAGAAACTTAATGTCTTCTGTCAAATCCTTTGGATACTCAAATTGAAACTTTTCAATCTCTCTTTCCAAGGGGTCCATCATGGTCCAGGTGGACAAATAAATTACTTCAATCCCAACCAGAGTTGCCACGAGTAACCATAATTTCCAAGGTTGAATTTTATGCTGCCAAAAAGAAACGCATTTAAGTAAGTAGATAAATATATAAATATCCATGTTAGTTAAATTGCTTACCTTTGTTTCTGATTTATGCTTTGTTGTCAAGCGATGAACTCTCCAAACTTTTGAAAACATTGCACCATAAGCCAATGTAAATCCAAGAGAAAGAATCCATTTCCTCGAGGAGCACATCAGGCTAAAATGTTCTTTCGCAATAAATTGCCCATCCAAGCCGACAAAAATCACGGACGTCAGGCAGAGCATATGGCCAATAAGCATTAGTGTGTTTGTTATTGGATGCGAGAGTTGAATGATCCTACATGATTTACTTACAATGAATTACTTAGTCCTTCCCTAGCAATCACACATTGTGTGTTAGAATAAATTCATAGTTAAGCTTATCTCACTTTCGTTCCCGGTACACATAGTTGAACAAAATTAATATTGCAGCCCATACAATCCCCACCACTGCAATCGTACACATGGAAATAAAGATGCTCAAGGACACCACCCTTAAAGAAACTTTAACTACCGTGCGATCCTGGGGAACCTTTCCACCTACAACGAAGCAAAAGAAAAGTAACAACTTTAAATTATAGTCATTAAAGGGCTGTTTCCGATGTTTTAAGGAGGCTCTTTGTAATTCATTAAGGACGCACCTTGCCATTTTTCTTTTTGATACCAAGTAAGATTATTCGTTTCGGTATCGTAGTGCCCCAAGATGACGTATTTACCGTCAATCATTTGCTCCACTTGAGTTAAAGCAATACGGTCACCTGTTTCTGAGCTGAAAGCAACTTTCCCCTGTAAATTCCAATATTTCAAGTTCGTATATTTTGTAAGTACCTACGTGTGTCTGTTAATACATAGTTTCGACAGCTCAGTGATTGTGGTGTGATACTTATTGTGCGAAGAAATTATCTAAATGGCTACTCACGGAAACTCCATCAAACTTAGTATCGTCCATGGCATTGTAGATTTCATCAGCAATCCCTTTGTTGGTGTAATTAAATTCATCCAACTTTTTCCCAGCGCGATGTAGCTTCTCGATTGTTTTATTAAAAGCTAGCAAGTACGTCATTTTTTACTAATTAATGAGGTGAGCACGTTAATTTAAAACTTGCAGTAAAAAACTTCCTTTTACTATTTTTGTAAAAACTACATAAACAAGTCTGACAAGAAAGCAGGTTTAATTGCAGCAGTAGAAACGTCCCTGCCTAGTCTATGACTTAGACAAGGAATTATAAACTGTTTTGGAAAAAAATAATGACAAGAATGAACAGAACGAATTAGGTACCATGCGAACCGTGCATCATGCAGTTATTGAAAGGTGACTAGTGAGACAAGCCATCCCTAAATAGGTATGTGCTATAATATGAAAAATATAATAAATTATTGTATTGATTAAGTTTCAAAAAATGAGCCAGAAATAAGAAGCTGTGACTATAGCAGTGTTAATAATGAAGGCACTGTAATAAATACCTAATGCTAATGACCAAACAGCATCGTATGCAAGGGGTGCCTCTTGGTAGCCTTCTGGGTATCTACCGTCCGTCACTTTCAATGCAGCATTGAGTCTACTTTGGAAATCGTCAGCGGTCTGTCAAAATAATTGGAATTTGAAAAAGGTTGATTATTAACGAAACAATCTGAAACAGTAGAAACCTATCAACTGATGAATGAAATAATAATCGTACAGAATACATACCCAGCCAGAAATAGTTTTTTTCTTTTTGTCTTGATTCCACATTAAAGCCTCTGTTGTCAAATGACCTTCCGCAGCAACTCTCATTTCCTCAGCCGTACAATTTATTCCCTCTTGCTCTAAATTTGACTCGTACCAGTTGTCCTCATACCAACCTGATCAATGCAGTGATCAAATCCATTAAGTGTTTAAGAACTTATACATTATTATAAAAGTAATACCTAGCCTATTTAACTTCTGAAGATTCTAAAGCTAGAAGATACTTTTTACTTCGCCTGTACTTAAAGCGTAATAAAATGTCAACGAACCTATAAAAAACCAAACATAAGATCTCCCATACAGACCCTGTTTGTATACTTCGCATAAAACCCTTCGAGCCGCTACCACGTAAAAAAGACCCACAACAATTCTAGCATCTTGTCTTTTCAAATTTTTAATGGCTTCATTGGGATCAGTCAGAAAGCTCTGTCGCGTCACAATTTCAATCTGTGATTCTTTACAGCGCTCCTCTAAATCTTCCACAGTCTGTAAAATCAGTATAAAAGATTGGTTTGGGTATAGTTCGATACTTCCAATAAAATAATCATAAATAAAAATAATTAATTAACGAAAATTACAAGTAATGCAACTTGCAACTGTAAAATAGACGAACCGAAATGAAAACTTCCTCAGCTTGTTGGAGAATGGCAACCTTCTTCCATTGGAATTTCTGCATTAATTTAATTCTTGTTGGATTGTGGACCGTGGCACTTGGATGCGTTCGAAATAGTGTCGGGAAGCGATTTCTGTCGGATAAAGCAGGGCTACTAGCACCGTAGCAGAGCTTGTGAGAAATAAATAGGGAATCGTTGTTTCATAATTTATTAAATAAAAGGAATATGGTAATTGTATATGTATAATTAAGTTGACTTACGACGACTAAATTCCACATCTTTGCAGCTTCCGCAACGGTGGTGCACACAGTAGAACATCCTGCCAAAAGTATCAGCTTATATGGCACATTATACAGGAGATCATACATCACAGCCGCTCCTAATCCGGGTTCGCACTGTTAATAAAATTAGCTATGATTTACAGAAGTACACCAATCTCGGCTGCACTACTATAAGAATGAATGTAAATAGATATGTACTGCATCCAAAATGCATCATTTCAAACCGTACAACTAACCTCACTGTCATTCCAGTGCAAATGTAGTTTATATCCCGGAAGAAGATCTCTCTTTTTATTCACATCCGCAAGAGCCATATCTGCTGCAGGTTTACAAGCCTATAGGCGGTAACGACGACATTAAATAGGGTGCAATTAATATTACACGATTCTATAAACGGTATGACGATATGAATTATATTGACAATCTTTAGCAAGCTTATGTCTACCTGTCCACCCTGCCATCCTCCGGTTCCTTTTATGGGGAAAATTCCAGCTATGTGAAGGAGCTTCCTCTTATCCGGGGGTTCCCCAGCTTGAGCTCCAAATGATTCATAAGATGTAATACACCACAGTAGAAAAATACAACCACTGGCCAGCCAACATTTAAAAAGTTTGGAATTTTGAAAATTCCTAAAGGAAGATGTTTTTCTTTTCATCTTTAGAAGGTGCTTAAAATTCACTGATATTTTGTTGCTATTTAATTCTTTTACGTCATGGAATAAATAGAACACTAGATGAAAATTATGCACACACTTATCCTAATCACTGTAGACTATACTGTTTAAATTTGAATTGAGAAATTAAAAAATCGACCGTTCGTTCCTGCAATCAGTTAATTGGAGTGTCTAGTGATTAAACTGAAATAGATTTAGTGGAAAGAATATTGCCAATTTCGCCATTTTTGACACAAAGCGGGAAGAATTTTCAGGCAACAGGATAGAATAAATGCGTCAGAGCATTGCAAGAACCTATGAATGCACGAACTAACCGAAAAAGAAAATTTCGGTATGAAACGAACACCGACTTTGAGCACTCGTAGCCCATTCGGAATTCGGTGAGATCCGGGAATTGTATGAAAGCAAAAGCTACGTATATCAGGGTATGTACGTCTGCTCCCAGCATATAGCAGAGGTAGATCAATACGCTAATTCAAGATTCAGTATTCAGGTGCGACCTTGGTACGTACATTCCTTAGGGATACATACGGATATGATTGGGGTAGGAAGAAAAACGCTAGAACTATTTGGAATTATATGTAAATGCAAGAAAATTATGTCGGAAACATTAAAAATTATGATAAACAGAAATACTAATAGCACATGTCCATATAAAACATTTGTTCATTCTGTAAGTAAGTCACACTCCAAACTCACAATTAGCAAGAGACTTAACCAAAGAAATAATTTCTCCACTATATTATAATTTTTTAATTACATAACTTGAGACAGTCAAGAATTCCAATTACCAAAATTACATTTTTATTGTTTATCCATAATCGTAATTATATTGTCTGAAAAATCTAGAAGCAACTATTGTAGTTGCAAAATCTTAAACATGATATTATATTACCTAAAGATATAGACACTTAATTTAAAGTAAAATTTATTAATTATAAGCATGCGTAAAAGTGAAAATAATATATTGTATCACGACTAAATAGGATTTATAATTGAATCATGTCGGCTTCAAGAACTTGACAGTGAATGCTCACTTGCTCACACATGATTAAATTGTGATAGTAATTTTATTATTATGTAATTTCCTCATGGAATTGAATAGGTTTAGGCGTTTAGGTGGAAGTAGATATTAGCATATTAGCATTTAGCGTGAACAACACGGAGAAAATCGAAGAAACAAATTCAAAGAACGAGCTAGGTCACGCCAACTCGTTTCAATTGTTTGCGTCAATGATGAGCATACAACGACACGATTAATTAGGTACATACTTCACTCTCTGATAAACGGAACCAATAACATCATCCTACATAGTTAAGTTAACTAATCACGGGTTACAAAACCCAGAAATAAAGAATAAACACAAAGACAACAATAAATCCTGCGGCTGCTTTCGCATAAGCTGACTTCAAATTTAGGTAGGTAGCGTCTTTCTTGTATTTCTGGGATAAAATTGATAGATTCTGAGCTTTGTGGTCAATTTCGGATAAAACTGCCCCACGGCTAATAACGTCATCAATGTTTTGGACCATAATACGCTGAACATCCTGTAATTCTGTATTCAAAGTTGATAAGTTCCGTCGACTTCGGGAGTCCAGAATATTTTTCCTCGCTTTCTGTATGTACGTATCTAGAAAATGTAATTCAAAGTTAATTTTAGTTGTGGACTAGAAATACCCAATGATACTGAACTACTGTTTTAATAATACACTATTCATTACTGCTGTCTTCTTATTTATTTCTGGAGCGTGTTTAACTAGAGGTACATATTATATGTATTTATACTAGATTTACCAAATTCGATGAATCCGTAAGGCCGTGTAACTGTATGAATTTTATTTCCGAACTGCGACTGAAATTCCATCGCTAAGTCTTCTAAATAGGAAAACGCAAGCCTCTTAGAGAAATTTTTATCGCACAGTGTGAGGTAAATGATTTCATTTTCTATGAAATAGCTGAAAAATTAGAAATTCAAACATTTAAGTTATCTTTTTGTTATCAATGGACAGCGGAGGTGTGGACATGACAGTTAAAATTGTATGACAGCGTATGCTGAATAAACATGATCGATGTATTAAGAAGGTACACCCTACTCAAAACCATCAAGAGTGAAGCTTAAAAAATTTGAAACACATTTAAGCACATCTGGATTATAATGGTTATAATTAATGCATTCCAAATAAATTATTTTTATGACGGGCTTCAAATGTTTGTACCCTTCACTTTTAATAGTCTGTATTCGCACTGTCCGTTTCGACTTACTGGAAAACATATGATCCTGATTCAATACTACATTTTGGGGGACTCTGGACATTTAGTCGCCGGAAGAGCATCTTTGCTTGCTGCTGGTAGTCCATTAAACTTTTTTCATACTGAAAAACAAAGCAAAAACAATAATTAGTCTCCTGCAATTAGCACATCCGGTGGAATTTTACACGGCAGCATATGAATACAAGAAACATTCTTTAACCGCCGCATGCATCTATCCAGTCTCAGTAACTTCTGAAGCCAGTAATAAACTACCCTACAATTCTAATGAAGCACAATCAGCATTCTGCTCTCCACACACGCTATAATTACCAACAATTTATTTTACATTGCGTAATCCCAATCCCCTACAAACCGTAGGTACGCCAAAAATCAAAACATAAGGTGGTTTCAATTCCCTTAAGTCCCTTTCTTGAATGAGAACAAACATATTATTATTATTATCATTAGAAAAACATAATGCATACATGTAAATAACCGTATAAGGTACGCACAGTTACATATACACTCAACGTTATTCTGATTAGAAATAAGTTCCACTAAATTACAATTACATTCTATATCATATCAAAATGAGAATAGAGAATGATTTGACGAAAAATGAAATGCTTTTACTAACAACTAAAACACGTACCTCTTCATCATTTTGCATAGAAGCAGCTAGGGGCATTGAATCCCGCAGTCTTGTTATCATCGTGCACAACACCATTTTGCCTGTTTTTAATATTAGTAGAACCGGCGAACAGTTAAAAACGGAATTACAATTTATTTCAAAATTCTAATTAATTAGTATTCCCTCAAATGAACTTTCGCTGATGCTACTAAACAGGAACGCAAAACGCAATCACGACTAGCGAACGCACAGAAGGAAACTTTCACTTGTTTTTTTTTAATGTAACATAAAATACGTCTGCACTTGACTGAGTATTGGTAACTGATGGCGAAATATATTTAATTAATCACTTTTAATTTGACATAAGGCTGAAATGTTTTGCTCGGTGAAGTTTAGTGGACGTAGAAATATTTATTTCGTATTGCTTTGAAGCAGTCGACGTGTATGACACGTACTCTTGGCGGCAGAATTTTAAACACTCAATTCATTCACTCTTCGCTCGTTCACTGTCCACAAAAAAAGACTGTCGTTCCAGTAAAAAAAACAAAACAGAACAGACTGCAGTGTCACATTTTTCAGTGACATCATAATCAATCATAGACCCTGTGTTTACAATCGCATACACAAGCTTTAAATTCGGTATTTCAAATAGGTAAGTTGTAAGTAATTAATTAGTATTTCCAACAATTATTACAGATTTCAAACCTTAACCTTTTCGAAACAGTACCTACTGTATTTGGTTTTACATCTTTTTGAAAGTGTCAATTTCTTGTTTTGACCTTTTTTAAAGTGTCAATTTCTTGTTTTGACCTTTTTGAAAGTGTCAATTTCTTGTTTTGACCTTTTTGAAAGTGTCAATTTCT
>JAQFZC010001229.1:0-32744 GCA_034695205.1 Dicyrtoma fusca
CACCTGAACTGACCTGAATTTTGGTCCTGCGATGAAGATTGCTGTTGAGAAGTAGATTTGGATTTTGGACTGGACCCTGTAGCTTGGGAATTTTCAACCAGCATAGATGATTGGCGCGCTGTTGCTCGGGTAAGAAGAAATTCAGTAAATGTAGTTAATTTCTGAACTTTTTTATTACCTTTGGCAGAAAGAAGCCATTCTTTCTTGGTGTTGTAATCCAATTTTTTTATTAAAAGGATCACGATGATAGCATCCCAATGTTCGACAGGAAGTTTAAGTACCTTTAAGGACCTTGTGACTTCAGAGACTGTGTCGAACATGTTGGATAATTGAGTGGAATCTTCTCGAGTCATGACAGGGAGATCGAAGAGGCGGCTGAGGTGGGCCGTGACAATTTCGCCCTCATTTTCAAATCGATCCCGCAGCAAGTCATAAGCTTCTCGATAATTTCCCTCGGTAAAAGCAAAGCCGCTGACGACTGCCAGAGCAGATCCTCTCATGTAGGATTTCAAGAACTGGAGTTTCTGGACGTCTGCCAGATTTTGATTCTTGTGGATGGTGGCATCGAACTGATCAATGAATGATGCCCATTCGAGGGGGTTGCCATTTTGATGAGGGGTCGTCCATTAATCACGTCATCAAATTGGTGGGTGGGTCAGAATGAAAAATAGTGACCCGAAATGACAAGAGGGGTCCCTGATATTTACGCTCATAACGTCACCTTCAAACAACCAAACATTTTGCAGATCAAAATCAAATTAATACATATTACGGGTATTTGCACGTTCCAGCTTCTGCTTTCAGCGCCAAATTTCTTATTACAATTGCATACATATCGTCTGCGTAAATACAATTTGTCCCAAGTCCAGTCCATCCTTAGTTGCAATATGTCCTAAGTCCAATTTCCATTATGTGGACTTGAGACCGATTGGTTGGACATCCAGACTATTTAAATACCCAGACTACTTAGATATCCAGATTGCTTGGATATCCAGATTTCTTGAACACACAAATTACTTTGATATCTTGAATGCTTAGATATCCAGATTGCTTGGAAATCCAGATTGCTTGGAAATCCAGATTGCTTGGAAATCCAGATTGCTTAGATATCCAGATTGCTTGGATATCGAGATTGCTTGGACATAACGATTGCTTGGATATCAAGATTGATTGGATATCCAGATTGCTTGGATATCCAGATTGCTTAGTTATCCAGATTGCTTGGATATCCAGATTGCTTGGACATAAAGATTGCTTGGATATCTAGATTGGTTGGTCATCTGGACTGCTAAATATACAGATTGCTTGGACCTCCCAATTGCTTGGAATACATATTAAACATGTACAAACAATTGGGATGTCCAAGCAATCTGGATATGCAATAATCTGGATATCCAAACACTGTGTATATTCAAGCAATTTGTACGCTCAAGCAATCTGTATGCTCAAGCCATCTGTATGCTCAAGCCATCTACATGTCAAAGCAATCTGGATGTCCAAGCAATATGGATGTCCAAGCAATCTGGATGTCCAAGCAATCTGGATGTCCAAGCAGTCTGGATGTCCAAGCAATCTGGATGTCCAAGCAATCTGGATGTCCAAGCAGTCTGGATGTCCAAGCAATCTGGATGTCCAAGCAATCTGGATGTCCAAGCAATCTGGATGTCCAAGCAGTCTGGATGTCCAAGCAATCTGGGTGTCCAAGCAATCGGTCTCAAGTCCACATAATGGAAAATGGACTTGGGACATATTGCAATTAAAGTTGAGACTGGACTTGGGACACATTGCAACTAAGCATAGACTAGACTTGGGACAAATTGCATTTACACAGACGATATATAACGTCATTATTACTGAGGGTGGGTCATTTGAAGTAATGATGACGGTTGATGACAACAGGGTGAAGGGGTCACAAAAGTAGTTTATTTTTAATAACGTGATTAATGGACGATCCCTTATGTCGTAGTGGAGCGCGTGTAGTTAGTACATGTTCGCATATTGCTTGTGAGGTGTGGTACCTTCCGTTTGCTCGTTATCATCCCAATGAAATGCGTCCTAAAAGATCGCTCGCAATCAACCTGTTAGACGCCTGCAAAAAGAGGAAACTTGCTAACAGTGCAGAAATGCGGCAAGATGCGGCTGTTCACAGAGTAGTGGCATTGGTGGAGTCCTCCCTGAAAGATGGCATGATGGTTCTCGGAGCGTTTGCGGATGTCGAAGGGGCCTTTAACAATGTTTCCTTTCAAGCCATACATACTGTGCTGTGAGTTCAATGTTGATCCTCTGCTGATTAGGTGGATTAATTTTCACCTTCGTAAGCGGACTGCGGTTGCTGAGCTATCCGGCGTATCTAGGTGTAGGGAGGTGAGACGGGATGCCCGCAGGGTGGCGTACTGTCCCCTATTGTTTGGAATATGGTAATGGACGGTCTCCTGCAGTCCCTCAAAACTAAGGTACCTTCCCTCCTGTCGCAAGGTTTTGTGGATGATACTGCTTTCTTTCAAAGGGGTAAGGTACTTGATGTCATGAAATCCAGAGTGGTGGAGGGCCTAGGTGTTGTCCGCAGCTAGTGTCGCGACGTTGGTCTCAAACTAAACTTAAATAAAACTGAAGTAATTCTTTTTTTGAAGAACACTAGACTCAACCCAACGCCACTCGTGTTTGAGGGTGAGTCTTTGGACTTCAAGCATACAGTGAGATATCTGGAGGTCACTGTCGATAGGCGGCTCACATAGTCATCTCATTTTAAGGCGGTGTGCTTAAAGCTACTGTTGCTCTTGCCAAATGTAAACGTATGGTGGGTTGTAGATGGGGTCTCTCCCTAGGGTGGTTAAGTGGGCTTACACGGCTATAGTCAGGCCTTTGCTTGAGTATAGCACAGTCGTTTGGTCCCCTGCCCTTTGCAAGTCTATGTACGTCAAACGGCTCACCAAGGTGCAGAGGTATGCATGCCTCATGATTACAGGTGCATCGTCGTCTACCCCTACTTCAGCTATTGAATGCATTATTGGACTCACGCCTATTGAGATTACTCTTACGGCCGTAACCAACGCATAGACTGAAAGAGGCTTGTGGACGCGTAACCCACTTTTTGGCGGTCCAGCGAGTCATACGGCTTTATGTGAGGACTGGGGCACGTGTGACCCAATTCTTCATATGCCGACGGACTGGACGCCTTTGGTGGACTTTAGCTTCAAGAGTTTCTCTGTAAACGTTAAGTGTTGCAGTGAGTGGTCCTCGGATCTTTTGGAGCCCCTATTGGGTATTGTTTGCTACACGGATGGATCCAGCAATGGACTTCTATCTGGTAGCACCATACTCATTGAGGAGCGCTCAGCAAATACGAGAACTCTATACGAAAAATCGGTTTACCTGGGCCATCGTGCCTCGGTTTTCCAATGTGAGATCTTTGCCATTCTACATGCTGCGCAATGGCTGGAGGATTGCAACTATCAGCAACAGCACATCTGTTTCTTTGTGGATAGTCAAAGTGCTCTGCAGGCCTTAACGGGTCTGCACTCAAACTCTGGGCTCGTCACTCGAGTCTGAACGGGCTTGCGCTATGCAACCAAGTGAGGCTGGAGTGGATACCGACGCACTCTGGCTTCAGGGGCAATGAGATGGCCGATACACTCGCCAAGGCTGCGTATGCCGCAGAGGGGGATCATTATGGTCCTCTTCCAATTGTACCCATTCCTCTGTCGCTTATACACCTGACCATTAAAATATGGTCAAGGGAAGAGCACGGTCGTGCTTGGGGTGCTGAGCCTGCTTGCAGGCAAACTAAAATCTGGTTGGATGCGCCTCTCTATGGCGGCCAATCCTTAATTAAGCATTCGCGCAAGCACCTCCGCTGGCTGTTAAGTTTATTTACTGGACATGGGGCTTGCGGAAGCATACATTTAAACTGGGACTAGTTGACTCTCCACTGTGTATCTGTGGGGAGGAGGAAGAAACCCCCATTCATTTTCTTGCCAGGTGCCCGAGGTTTGTTTTTACTAGGAATTTATATCTTGGTGCATGCATCCTTACGCTTGGCATGTTAGGGCAGGCCACTGCGGGTGAGCTGCTTGCATTCTTATATGCTGTCGGCTACCTCGCTGGCCGAAAATAATATTGAAGTTGGAAAGTCCGCAATAGAAGGGGGGGCAAAAGGTAAAAAACCTAGTTAACGACTTGCGAAACAAAAGTGACGCTGAATAAGCGGTAAATATGTATAATTATACAGCTACATACCATAATGATGGCTACGATTTATAGTTGGACGCGCTAATGCACAGCCTTTAGACTTTAGAAACACGACTGAATGTGTGTTAGTTTGCATATTAATATTCAATATACCGCTACTGCATAATCTAACTGAAGACTTTAGGACTCCTCAGGCTCCTAAAAAGTCTGCCGACCGCCGGGCCTGAGTAAGGTTTCTGAAATAGGTGCTTAAACTTAGACTCTGCATTCAGTGTGGATATAACGTTTGTTGAATTAACTGCTCCTTAAACGAATATTTAAAACTTAAAAAGGCATACTTGGTTTGTGTGGGGGCTTCAAACAAATGAATTGTTGGGGGTGGGTAACCCAAAAAAGTGGGACACCACAAAAAGCGTTATTTGAATTTTATTATTATGATGATGATTATCACATTTAAGAGTATATCACATTTACGTCGTGTAGTCAGTGGAGCAAAAGTGTCCGAATGCGCAGAGTGGTCATGGGGCAGAGTGGTCATGGGGCAGAGTGGTCATGGGGAAGTGGTCATAAAGCGGGGCAGAGTGGTCATACAACGGGGCAGAGTGGTCATGGGGCAGAGTGGTCATGGGGGAGAGTGGTCATGGGGGAGAGTGGTCATGGGGCAGAGTGGTCATGGGGCAGAGTGGTCTTGGGGCAGTGGTCATGGGGCAGATTAGTTATGGGGCAGAGTGGACATCTGATGTATAGATATATGATCACTCTGCCCTATGAACCCCATGCCCGCCCCATGGCCGTTCTGCCCCATAACCACTCTGCCCCGCTTTATGAACTCTGCCCCGCTTTATGAACACTCTGCCCCGCTATATGAACTCTGCCCCGCTTTATGAACACTCTGCCCCGCTCTATGAACACTGCCTCGTTTTATTACCACTCTGCCCCAAGGTCGCAGTGCCCCGTCAAAACTCTGCCCCATGACAGCTCCACTCCACGCCCTTTCTGCCCCACAACCGTTCAGCCTCAACGACCGCGCTGCCCCATCGAACTTTTTTGCCTCCACTGACTATATCTTTCGAAATTAGCTGTAAAATCTGAAACAATCTTAATTCTTTATTGAGTCCGGTGCTGTGCGGTGCTTACAATACATTCGCCATGATCCTGGTAAAGTAAAAGTAAAGTAAAGTAATTGCTTTAACGTCAAATCCACTCAGCCAATTCTCACTGTTTTCCAGGGACAGACAACTTTGCTTTTACTACTAGCTATACTATTGACTATAGTTATGACTTTTATTTGGTTACTTTAATCTTAGGTAGCTGCCATTTCCGTAAAACATTTTCTCCTTTCATCCCCCCAAGCACAATCTGTTATTTCTTACGCCAGTTTGGAACAAATAAAAAGTAATGACTATAGTGAGTAGAAAATGTAGCAAAGTTGTCTATCCCTGGAAAACAATGAGAATTCGCTGAGCGGATTTGATGTTGCAGCAATTACTTTACTTACAAATAGGATTTACTATGAACCTCAAAAAGAAGTATGGAAGAAGGTATTTTATTACAGCATTTTTTGAGTAATCGCTGGGTCGCAAATAAAGGCCGGGTGAATTTCGTACGTATGTTCATTCAGATTTCGTCACCGTCAAACATCGTCACAGTTTTCGCTTATTATTACCCATTTTATTTTCGGAATATCGTCGCGCATTAATTTTTAAAAAATCCCGTTTTTGAAGTTACTAACATGATCTTGAATTTATTTTCAAGGAAACAATAAGATAGCTCAGTTATCATAAATCGGAACTCTTCATTAAAGTTCAAGCGTGTAGTAATAGAACACTTAAATTAAATCCCCTTCAGGGGAAGCCTCAGCTCGTCACTTTAATGGTGACCCACTTCGAACCCGAGAATGGAAATCAGGGTGGAACCAAACTAGTAAGCTAAAACATCATTGTCATTGTAATTATTTTCTAACTTTCTATTAGAGTGGCTGTGCATTAAACAAACAATGGACATTTACTTTATTATTATTTAATTAAAGAACAACGAGTTCAGGGTGAAAACGTGGACACAACGCGCCGTGAAAATATATTTTTGTGCCTATTTTTAAAGCGAAAATTTTATAACCGTCGGGTCATACGTAATCGCTAGCTCAAAATCAATCGCCGGGGTTCCAACGTCTAAAATTTAATAAACGCCCCGGCGTTTAATCGAAACAATGCGGTATTCTCTCGTTAAATGGAGCTCAGATCCTCACTATTCTAATATTTACATAGTCCGACTATAGTTTATTAACAACTCCGCTATTCTTTTACAACCGGCATTATTTTAGATACTTTTCTGTTTACGAACGTACTAACGTACACACTATCAACCGCTACCAGCTCGTCACGTTACTTCTTTTTTTCTTTTATTCGTCGTCCCCATTCAGGGGACGTAGAATGAACGAAGAAAGGAGCTTGCAATTATGGTGTCATAGAAAATCGCATATTATGTCATTTATCGGCGAAGACCCCCCTTCCTCCCCCCCCCCGTATTTATGAAGTTTTTAAAAATTCTACCTTAGGTTAAGGCGCCAGATTTTATTTTGCATAATAGTACTGTACCAAAGATACTCATTCAGTCAAAATAAGACACATTTTACGCATCATTCTTTGCTGGGCACCCCCTCACCATGGTCATTTTTTGTCATAAATTTCGAACCTTCCTCCTCCAAAATCAATAACGACGGAATTGCAAGCTCCCGAAGATAATCCAGCGCAGGGCTCTTGAAAATGCACCCAAGGGAAAGAAAGTTGTGACGCAGTAAATACGATCATTGAATTTGTGTTGTAGATAATATATTTATGTATTTTGATTTCTGGGTGGAATCCATAAGAATTTGAGAAATATTCTCTTGCGTCCCAGTATCACTAATTTCACTCCGTAAAACTCAAGTCTGAATAAGTTGTGAATTTGTAGATGCTTCAATTTTGTGTACGATTTTTATGCACGATTTAACACTTTTGTTGGAACACAAATTCATTGGTCGTATCAGCTGGCTCCCAACTTTCTTTCCCCTGGGTGCATTTTCAAGATCCCTGGTCCAGCGACATAGTTCGAGCTCTGGGCCTAGAAATAGGGATTTGCGAAACTAATAACTTTTGACCTTGACCTTACCAATTTGTTTTTATAAAATTGCTATTTCTGGGATTTCATGATAGTTAGAATGATGGTAAATCTTACGTTCCAGTCCCAGTCGAACTGAATAGATCGTCGGTATTCGGTGTCGAGGTTGTCAGTCAGTTCCGATTCTTCTTTACTGGCAGAGTATGAGAAATGAAAAATTGGCTCAATAATATTGTCACAATAAAAAGGCTAGTTTAAGCAGATTTTAATTTGGGAATATGATTTTAATTAAGACTTTGTGTAAGTGTAAATACTACACGACGGAAAAGTAAAAGCTTGTATCAGAGCCAGTAGAGGAGAGTGATTGTGAGGACCCGACTAGTGACGGCGTGGACGGGGTCTTACTTTTTCAACCATCATAACCATCACAACCATTTTAACCATTACAACCATCATACAGTTTTTTCCTAAAGCAACCATCATAACCATCACAATCATCACAACCATCATACGGTTTTTTTCTAAAGCAACTTTTCTAACCTTCATTACACTCAGAACCATCTTAACAATCATAAATATCACGGTATTAGTTGATAATTCGCCTTTTCTACCATAACCATCACGTTTTTATACCATAACTATCACGTTTTATACCATAACCATCACGTTTTATACCATAATCATCACGTTTTATACCACAACCATCACGTTTTCTATCATAACCATCATGTTTTATACCGTAACCATCACGTTTCATACCATAACCACCAAGTTTTATACCATAAGTGGTGTAAGATATTTTTACAAAAATTAAATAAATAGCCACAGTGAGCTAGGGAGTTATTACGCAGCATTTATTAAACAAGTGATTTTCCTTAATTCAACTTGACTTTCTCAGATGAACTTTGTTATACTGTGAAAATAATTATAAGTAGAACAATATAACGCAAAGGAAAACCCGAAAGCTTTTTACCGTTACTGTAGTGTTAATTAAAACCGCATTGCTATACCGATGTTAGTGAATAACAATGGAGAAGTAAATAAATCTTTCCAAGAAGCCGCCGAAACGCTCGCTGAAGTATTTGAGAGGGTCTTTGTACGTGAAATTGTTTACACAAGTGAAAATAGTAATTGTGATAGTTCCTGTGATAGTTATAACCTGAAGGGGGCAAACCCCCTTCAGGTTTTAACAGCTGCGACCTTCGAATCGTTCCTTCAGAACTTTGCAAAAGGCTCAAGTTACTAAATTCGAGTAAAGCTTCTGGTCCGGACAACATTCATGCCAGAGTTCTTAAAGAATGTTCGAATATTGTCTGTCTACCGTTATCAATTATTTTTCTAGAATCAATTGACTCTGGCAAACTACCCCAAGATTAGAAAACGGCAAATGTCACATGCGTACACAAAAGTGGATCAAAATGTGACCCTAAAAACTACCGCCCATTTAGCCTTACCTCTGTATGTTGTAAACTATTGGAACAGTATGTCCGTGAGAAACTCTTCTCCAAGTGCACGTTATCGAAGCACCAGCACGGCTTTCTTCCAATAAAATCGTGTTTTACCAATTTGCTGGCATTCTTTGACGATGTGACTCAATTTACGGATAACGGTCATGTCCTTGACTGTTTATATTGATTTTTTAAAAGCATTTAATAAGCTGCCGCATTAATAATTAATTCATAAACTACGAGCAAGACACAACTTAAACAATTACCTAGTATTATGAATACAATACTTATCAAACAGATCGTATCCAGTGACTGTAAATGGCAAAAAAGTCGTCAGTGGATGCCTCCAAGGATCTGTCCTTGCCCCGATACTTTCTTTCTCTACGTGGATGAAATGGGGGAATCAATCAAAAGTCCGTTTGAGCAATATGCGGATGACTCGAGAATATATAGAGCAAGACGAACGGATAATGACTTTCATGACTTTCATGCCTTCAGGCAGATATTAATAAATTGTTAACATGGTGCGAAGAAAACTACATGGAAATCAACATCGCAAAGACCCATGTGGTTCACTTTTGGGAGGGGGACGGCGAATCTCCAGTCTACATGTGCAAAGGTATTCAGTTACAGAGTTCAAAGTGTGAAAGAGACCTGGGAGTTTATATAGACAACGAACTAAAATCGACTCAACACAGTCAACTGGCCATAAGGAAAGCAAAGGCAATGTGTCTGCAAATCACTCGAACTTTTAAGTATCTCATTACGCCTGCACTTTGTAAACTTTTTGTAACCTTTGTACGACCCCTTGTCGAATACTGCAACAGCATATGGAGTTTAATCCTCAAAAGTGAAATTGAAGCAATCGAAAAAGTGCAAACACTCGCCACTCGTATCATGCCCGTTAGAAATAAGCCTTACGAAACAAGGCTCAAGGAACTGAGATAGAAGATAGAAGGAAGCGTGGTGACTTGATAGAAGCTTTTAAAATCATTTACGAGAAATATAATATCAATCCTAACGAATTCTTTGAAATAGATTTTAACTGCAGACACGCTACATTCTTGAAGTAAATGAAAACAAACTCAAATGTGGGACATAACTTTTTTATACAACGCGTAGTGACTGAGTGGAATACACTCTCAAGTGACGTTAAGAAAGAGAACTCGGAAGTGTACAGTGTAAGCTCTTTTAAAATAAACTTGACAAACGAAAGGGATGGAATTTTGGAAAAATTCTGACCGAACCGAACTCTTAACTCGTTCTCTTTGTACGACCAACGGTAGAGATTACTCTCTGTTGGCGTATTTTCGTAGTGACTGAGTGGACTACACTTTTAAGTGACGTTAAGAAAGAGAACTCGGAAGTGTACAGTGTAAACTTTTTAAAAAATGAACTTGACAAACTGAAGGGATGGAATTTTGGAAAAATTCCGACCGAACCGAACTCTTAACTGCGTTCTTTTTGTACGACTAACGGTAGAGATTACTCTCTGATGGCGTACTTTCTACATTACCCTAGCCTTGTGAAGTGAAAAAAAAAACAAAAAAAAAACAGAAACAACTTTTTTACACAACGCATAGTGACTGAGTGGAACACACTCTCAAGTGATGGTAAGACCAAAACATCGGAAGGGTATAGTGTAAACTCTTAAAAAAACAAACTTGATAAACTGAAGGGATGTAACTTATGAAAAATTCAGTCCCACTCAAACTCTGTGAAAACGAATAATTCTTCACTAGTGAAAACCGGAACTATAAGAGACCACGTCTCTAATCCCTTTGACGGATTCTTTCCGGGAACTAAATTATTATTATTATTAATATTGCAAGCCAGCCGTTCAATTAGTGGTTGTGATAGAAGTGATTTTGTTAACTCCTGGGTTTTCATTCCACGGAGAAGATGGAGAAGGCAAAGAAATCAAGAATAGCGTACAGATTTCAATTCACCAAACTAGAGAAAAACCTTGTGGAATTTATTAAAGCGGATACTCCTGATTTGATTGAAATAGGTGCTGTATTTAAAACATTTAAAGGTAATAAGCAGACTTCAGAGGCAGAAAATTTAAAAGTTATGATTTATTACTGGAGGAAGATGCTAGTAAACAGCAACTCGAGCAAGATATAAGTGGGGTATCAGATTATTCAGTATGGTATAAACGGATCAACGCCAAAGTTCAGAAGTTAGTGGCAGAAGATCCTGTTAAGTCTGTCGTAGCTAGTAGTAATGCACGATGGCCGACTGAACAAAAGAGATTTAAGTTGCCGAAGAATGAGCTTAAAAAATTCAATGGCGACTTGAAAGAATGGATATATTTCTAGACGCAGTGTTTCAAGGTCTATGACGAAGGCATACGTGCAAGTGATAAGTTCCAGTGTTTGGTGCAGTCGATAGTACCCAACTCTAAGGCCAAGCAACTAGTAGACAGCGATCCATAGTCAAGTGGCAATTACGAAAAGATCATCGATGCATTGAAGGAAATATTTGGTAAGGAAGAATTACTTTTAGAAGTATACGTCCGAGAGCTCTTGAGATTGGTTTTGGCAAATGTAAATGCAAAGTCAATATTTGAAAACTTTATGACTAAGTAGAAAGTAAGCTAAGGTTCATAGAAACATTAGGTGTTACATGCGAAAATTGTAATAACATTCTATTATACCCCCTTGTTGAGCCATGCTTACCGGAAGAACTCTGGAAAGTTTGAGAGCGTCGTCCAATGTACGAGGATAAGACGCAATTAGAAGAACTGATAGAATTTATAAGATCTGAAGTATAACGAAGAAAAGCTGGCGCTGGCACGCGAGGGGTTTCAGAGCAGCGTGATTATGTCTACGACAAAGAAAGATAAAACCATGCCTCCGGTAGCCACAGCGGCTGGATTAACGTTTTAAACTGAAGAAAAGTGCGTTTTTTGCAAACAACCTGACCACCAATCTAGAGATTGCTTCAAAGCGAAGAATTTGAGCAACAAGGAGATGTTAAAAAGGTTTGGGGAGGGTAAGAGATGCTATGTTTGTCTAGCTAGGGGTCACATATCTGTAAAATTTAAAAGCAAGGTGCAGTGTTTGAACTGCACTAAAAGATATTACAGTGTGATGTGCCCTGAAGTAGTTCAGTAGCAACAAGCGTCATCTTCTTCTCAGAGATAATTTTCAAATCAATATGGGGTAAATATGGCTAGTCCGCAATGCAACAACACAATCCAGCTGCAGATAATTTAGGATTGATTGATTGAGGGAAATGTGAAGACAAAAGTAGTGCGGGTGCTTTTGGATTCAAGAGCTCAAGGCTCAAGGGTCAGAGAAAGTGGTGGCTGAGATGCTGCTGGTTGAAACTGGGATTGAGAGGCTTTACCATACTGTATACGGTGGGAGTACGACTGCGAGAAACTCCATAAAAGATTTGTTTCAGAAGTTTCGGTGCAACTTCGAAACTCTAAATGAGAAAACTATTTGCGGTTCTATTTCTCACGTAGTACTAGGGCTTTGGCTGGATGAGCTGAAAAGCAAGGGGATTGTAATTAACGATGTTGGAAATCAGGCTCGTGACATTGATATATTAATTGCATTTGATGTTTTTGGGAAGTACTAGCGAATATTCGCCAGCTGACATGCGGACTCACGGCTGTGGAGAAGTTGGGCTGGACGCTGTTTGAAAAAGTGCAGATTAAACATCAGGATATTTCGTCGTTGGATTATAGGGTGACAACACAACTTACGTCAATCGCTTCGATGGCAGACTTGTGGGAATTAGAAGCAATTGGCATATTGAACTCGGCAGAAGTAAAGTCGAAAACTGAACTGGAGGACGAGGCCAAGATTCATTGAGTTACGATGGATAAAGAGGGTCGCTATGAAGTTCAGTTGCCTTGGACTGCCGAGTCTGGTATGTTATGCAGTAACGAAACTATAGCAACCAAGAGACTCACGAGCTCAGCCCAGAAGTTAAAGCTCAATCTGAAGTACGATGCTTACAGTATATATTCGATCAGTAGCTAGAAGAATGAGTTATTGAGGGGGTGCCGAAAGACGAAATTAGTAAGACATGCCCTTATTTGTGTTTAAGGAAGAAAGTCTGACTACTAAGATCAGACGCGTTTTCGATGCGTCGTATAGTGCAAAAAACCACCTATCACTAAACGACTGTTTGAAGAAAAGCCCAAATTTTTGAACTTATTCCTTCTATTTTATTCCGTTTTAGAGAGGGAAAAATTGGAAATATATCAGATATTTGCAAGGCTTTTCTTCAAATCGGTATCTACAAGCCACACCGCGACTACATGTGATTTATGTGGTGGAGCAAAAGCGATCCTAGCTCACTGCAGGTGTTTCGCCATCGAAGGGTTGTTTTTGGGGTAAATTGTACACCATTTCTTCTTGGAGCGGTGATCGACCATCATCTAGCAATGGTAGAGGAGGAAAATGGATTGGTTGTCAAGAAGCTGATGGAATCACTTTTTGCGGACAACTGTGTGACAAGTGTTGACTGGACTGGACCTCAGAATATGGGAGCACTCGGCTGTGGAGGTAAACTTAGTTGGCTCGTCTAATGACGACGGGTGCAGATTGTTTACCGGCAGCAACGAAGATAGTATGGACTGTACTACAGTGCTCGGCATAAGGTGGAACA
Organism: Dicyrtoma fusca; assembly: GCA_034695205.1. Classification (NCBI taxonomy): domain Eukaryota; kingdom Metazoa; phylum Arthropoda; class Collembola; order Symphypleona; family Dicyrtomidae; genus Dicyrtoma; species Dicyrtoma fusca. The sequence goes on from JAQFZC010001229.1 coordinate 13,362, forward strand.
AGAGGGCTGACACGATTGGGTTTAAGCTGGACAAATTAGAGCTGCCGCAACCCCTTACAAAAAGTAATGTTCTATCTGCCGCCCAGAACCTCTTCGACCCAATGAGCTTCCTGTCTCTACTACGGCTGCCCAAAGCTAATTTTGCTGGAGGCGTGGGCACAAAAGATAGGATGAGATCACAAGTAGAGTGTAGAAAACCATTCCTGGACTACAAAAATTCACATAATTTACAAAATATATCAAAACACTAAAATGGATTATTATTTACTCTAAATATTACAAAAAACTCATGTTTTTTATGTTTTTAAAAATCTTATAAAAACACTATTTTAAAATCTTCAAAAATTAATTAACACGCTAAATCAAACAAATAATACAAAAACCCCCGTTATTCATACAATTAAAATATACAATTTTCAACAACTTTCTGTAACGTATACTGAGTCCAAAGGGCTATCCTCGTTGGAGGACAGTGTCAGCTTTGTTTCGAGTAATAACGTATGTCTTTCTCTCTTATGAAAACCAACTAAAACACACTTTCAAAACTGCCAAAAACCAATTGACATGCTTAAAATCATTTAAATTATACATAAGTTTAATGAAATCTGAGATAATAATAATTTCCTAGAAGTAAATTAAGTTGTTTGTCGGAGAATAAGACAAAGTATTAAAAACGTCTTGATAAACGTCCGATTAGTTCTATTTTTAACATATAATTAAACGGTTTTTAAAACCTAATTCTAGTACAAAAAAAGTTTTTGATACACTACTAAGAATGTCTGTTTAACGTAATTGCGTTTGCGATTGTGTTTGTGATTGTAATTGTGTTTATGTTTGTGTTTATGTTTATGTTTGTTTGTGATTGTGTTTGTGTTTGTTTTGATTGTAGTGTCTAAAGATCTCTAAAAATTTTAAATAGAAATAATGCAGTTGTAGTTACTATAACATTATAAATTTCAGAACACATTTCACTGCTATTTGAATTTAAATAATCACCCAAGAATCCTGTTTCTGTATAATTACACAGTACCATTTATTAACAATATTTACTTGTATGTAAAATTTATCTATATTATGTCTGTACCGCTTTTCTCTAGCTTTAGTAGTGAAGTCAATAGTTATGTAGGAATGATCTTTCTCCCATCCTATACGACAAACGTTTCTAAATTCCTCTAAATCCATATCAATTCCAATTTTGTCTTTGTGAAGATGTTGAACAATAATTTCTGAAAGCCTAAATAAAATTGACGATCGAGTTCAAAATACGATTGCTTAAATAGAATACACAAATATTATTATGCCTTCAGCGTGTAAAATAATGTTTCATAATATTTTGATTTTTTCTGTCCATTACATCCTCAAACAAAAAAATAGCAAGAAATTCAGAGTCAATTTCTTTTGGATCTGGTATTAATTCATCTGTATTATAGACTAATATTAAGCTTTTGTTTTGGATCTATTTTGAGCCCTTTTCCAGTTCTTTCAATTAGTTTAAATTCGCGAAAATTATTCTTTTCTATTACTTGTTTATTGTTAAATAGTGCTACTATGTGTTGCTTTGTTAGATTATTTTCAAGGGGTTTAATTAAAATTTGATATATGTCTTGTTGTAAGCTATCGCCTACTAAAATTAGGTTATAACAGTCCAACATTCCTTCTTGTAATAGTAAACTAAAAACAAGACAGTACTTGCACCAATCACTAAAGACCTAAATATATTAGGAAATAAGGGGTTATGTTTAAATTTTGGATTTTTATTCCATATTAGTTTGATTATCCAAAACTAAAATGATGAAAATGATAAGGTTAATAAAATATTAATTAATTTGATACAATTCTCCTTCAATGAGTTCATTTAGCTTTTTGTATACTACATCGCCATTCATCAGTTTCAAAAGAGTCACCATTTTTATATGCCAAAAATTTGTAAAATAAAAATTTAATTAATCTCAATATTTGAGTGTAGGTTTTCCAAAGCTTGAATCGAATTAATGATTCTAGTATTACCTTGTTCCAAGCTTTTACTATTGCAAAAAATAATTAATCATGTAGGTTTCTCCATTCAAATAATTTGTTACTTCAATAAACATTTCTTTACTGAAAATTTGAATTACTTCTGATTGTTAAGTAATTTGATGTATACATTAACCTGCATACATTCCTTCAATTGAAATATTGCAAACTTTTATTGTAAATCTAAAGCCTTGAGGAACAGGTTTATGAATAAAAATATAACCCGTTAAAATACCACAATTTTCACTAATTTTTCTAAATTTCAATTCAAATGTAACATGTTCTGACAGAGTTAAAAGGTTCAAATCAGGAATAACTATACGTTATACCTTTGTGTTAATATTATTTAATTTGTTATCATTTTCTCTATTAATTTTAATAATTAAATCAATAATTCTAGTATTATTTTGTTCTATGCTTTTATTACTTCCCGTATGCTTATTAATTTTTTCCTCTGTATCACTTAAATTTGTCGTAAACTTATTAATGTTTTTCTCTGTATCACTTAAATTTGTCGTAAGCATATTAATTTCTTCCACTTTGTCATGTAAATTTGTCGTAAGCTTATTCATTGTTTCCTCTTTAACACTTAAATTTGCTTGAATTCCTTCTATCACCTGTAATCCAGCTTTATATCTAAACCAATCCCCATTCAATCTAATCTTATCTTTTTCAAAGTTTTCTGTAAACTGGTCATTTATATTGTTTTGCTCGTTTAATATTTTACCATATTTATTAAATTCTGTTTTACGTTTATCATTAATGTTATTAATTGGAGTCTCCAATTCGCTTATCGCTTAAGAGAGCTTTGCACTGAATTCATTTGATTGACTATTAATAACTTTTATTTGGGATTCATTATTTGTAGTTTCGTTAGCTAAATGATCTACATTTGTCTAAAATTGTTTTAATTCTTCAGTTAGTTCTAATTCTAACTGTGTAATTTATGGTTTCGACGTGGTTGTTATTCCATCTTCCTTCTTCTGAGTCCTAATCTTGAAATCATTTATTAGTATAAAAACTTATTGAAGTATGCAATTGAATGTATAAGCACAACCCTGAATATAATTAGTTACTTCAAGCTCCAAAACGTTATTTAAAATTCAAAAAAAAATCTGCTTGTTTAGTGTAGTTATTGGTGCAGAAACTTCTAAATATTCCATCTGATGGAATGTCACAAATTTGTATTTTGAAAGTAGCTGTTTAAAATGCTATTCTGTAAATAATACAAAAACCTGTTAGAATACGATAAGAATCATTAATTTTTCTGAAATTAAGCATTCCCGAAATATTTTGTTTGTTTTTTAAAACCATAACTGGATTTATTTTAACAATACCAGACCTAATAGTTTCTAGCTCTGCATCTAGCAGCCGTTTATAAAAATCAATAAAATCTGTAATTTTAATGTCTGATTCCTTTTAAATACGTTCAGTTTCTGTTAGACTAGTGATACGTTTTGTATCCAAATTGTTAACATCTTAAATAAGTAGGTCTATTACAGGTTTATTTGATGTTTCCTTATTTAATATGTCTTCAATGCGCTTTCGTTGCTTGCCAAGCTTTTTTCTAACTTTACACTTTTTGATTCAATGTCAGATTTTAAACTGTCAACTACATTAACCAAACTATGCTGTTTTGCAGTTATACCTTCTAATTCAGTTTGTAGGGTTGAATTTGTTAAACCGTTTGGGTTATTTGACCACTTACTAATTCTGTTATTCACCAAATCTTCAACATTCCTTGATTTGCCTCAAAAAATATATCCTAGCTTTGAAAGCATTTATTTAGTTAATTTATTTCATTTAATAAGCTCTATAATAGCTTCAACAAATGATTTTGTATTAATAATGTTTTCCATTAATAATAGGTATAAAGCACCACACGAATTTATTCCGATATTTCGGAGTTTGTAACCAGAATATACAATATTTTCTTTTAAATATTTTGATAATTCGACAGGTGGACCATGCCCGAAAAAAACAAAACAATAACTTTGTTTACCATTTTTATACCATAAAGTCCAATGTGTGCCTTGATTTTTTATACTGTCTAGGTTTAGTACTCCTATTTCATGATTGTTAGGCCATAATGGTAAAGCAATTTTTTTAAAAACACCATGGAAAATAGAAGACCCACATATTTGTCTAGCATATTTATCCATTTCAATATTTGAAAGAGCTTTTATGCATAAGGTTTTAAATACAGACCCTTTCCTAAAAAACCCCACCATTCTTGTTTCCATTTCAGCGTTATGTCTTTGTGTTTTAGCTAAAGCTTCATCTTGAGATTTTTTATTATTAACAGAATTTACTACTTGATTTACACCTGCAGCAGCACCAACACCTCATATAATAGCAGCCGCTTCAATTATTGAAGGAATTAAGGCTAAAAGAGGTAATGCTTAGCATGTTTTGATATTTTTGTTAAATCAGTTATAAATTTCCCCCGTTCTGTAATCGATGTAACTGAGCTTTAGTCAAATAAAAACAGTAGCCGTCTTCTGTATTTAGTTAATTTCTAACTAATTGTAAGGTTACGCCTGGTTTATTTGTAAAAGCATTTCCCATACCAGTATATTGTTTTGGATTCGAAGATATATTTAAAGCCATTTATTAAAGTTAAAAAAATAAAATAATAATTAAGTTGGGGTTTTCAACCCCTTAAGGAGCCTTTCAGGCTTGAGATGTTCCCTAATGGAAAGAATTCATATAGACCACTTGCATGTTTTTATTACCTGGAGTGGTTATAGACAGTACTGTCTCTCTCTAATAATAACAACATAGGCTTCAGTATTAGCAGGTGGAGGTGTGGAAAATTCAAAACGAAGATTGATAGAATGTGTGTTGCCATGAATTCTTTGTTCTTGAAATGTAGTATCAAAACAGTAAATAGGAAATACGCTCTGATATCTACAGGGTGCAATTTCAGGCTCTCCACCCGTGAATATTACACGAAAGTTTAAATACCTGTCATAATGTTCCATGAATGCTAACCCTTTGGTACCTCCACGCAAATGTTTTCCACGATAAGTTACGTCGTTCAATGATATACTAGCATTCAGAACATTATTGTGATCAAACACAGAAATATTATATTTTTGATTATTTAATCGATTAGTTTGAAAAACAACTGCAAAACCTAAAATCTTTTCAGGTCCAGAAACAGATGTTAAAGCACGACTAAAACTTAGTGTAGATGGAATAGCAAACTTATCCAGTTGTTTAATTATGAATTTGAACGGTATTTTAGTTTGAGATACAAGAAAGCTAGATATGTTTGCTGACATTTCAGGATTTAATTCAAGTGTTGTAAAATGAAAGGTACACTCTATTTAATCAAAGAAATATTAATTAAACCATCATCAACATTATTAGCTCCAGATGCTTGAGTACTAGATTTAAATATCGCATTTCCATTAATAACACGGTTGAATTCAACGGAAACTCTTATACCAGAAAGTATTTTACCTTTAAACCCAAAGATATGGGAAAATGGAATAATTAATTTTGCTTTTCCTTAATCTGCGGCAGCAGTATTACTTTTGAATAATAAATCATGTCTATTTGCAAAACCTGGATTTTTATTTATTGTTCGTTATCTATTTATCTTATTTATTCGTCATCATCTAAAGACCATAATTGTTTATGTCCTCTATTTGAACTAAATTTATCATTATAATTTAAGAGGCCTTGGACTAGTGTTGTATGTCCTACATTTGTAAATTCTTCAATTGTAGTATCATCAAATTGTAATATCACTTTATTAAATAAGAATAATTATCGATTATTGGCTATTATTATTAATTCTGTACCAGCATATCGTGTACTATCAGATAGTTTTACTACATCCACTTTTATAATAAAAAAGCTTTTTTCTAGTAAAAAGTAGTTGTCTACATTATCAATATGAATTTTTGTTGGTACGGCACTGTTTAAATGAGAACTTGTTTGGGGTAAATAGTCAGCAAAATTGCAAAATTTTATTGCATCTGCTGTAGTTCAAGATCGAGATATTTTTCTATCGTTTTTTGTGTATTTCTTTATATACTAAAATACAATAAAATAAGAAAAAAATATTTAAATGTGAATGTGAGTGCATATATACTAAACAAATATATCTTAGACATTTTCAAACAAACGCGCATAAAAATAATATATTTCAAAAACCAACATAAACAAATTTTTATTCTTAATTTATTTTTCTTATAAATATGGCGATCTAAAAAATGATTTCAGAAAGTGAACAACACTTGTCTTTACTAGCTATCATTCCATTGCGAAATATTGCAAAAACTCTACAAATTAAATATGTAGAACGTTATAGGAAAGCTCTACTCATAAACGAAATTATAAATACAGAAGAGAATAATAACAATAGCGAATTACTTACGAATTTTGCTTTTGGTGATAATTTATTTATGGTTTCTAGACAATCAAGAATCAAAAACGTTAAATGTGAACGATGCTCTGCCTATAATGAAGAAAACCACGCTTCTTAACACGTAACAGAAAACTTTAAGTTTGAATCATGTTTTGACTGTAGGCTAGAAACATTTCAAAATATAAATGATAATTAGACTCGACATAGAAAATTATATGTTAAACTTAAAAGAACCAGGCATTTCTCTGATTGATGAAACATTAAAGCATAAAAATGTAAAGCTTAATTTAGCTTTAGAATGTGAATTTACCAAACTAGATGATAAAGAATTAAGGATGAGACACACATTTCAATTACAAAATGTAGATTTAATGCAAGGGTCTCATTTAACTTCGTTTTGGAATACTCAAAAGGATATATTTATTGCTAAATGTGATGAACTAGAAGCAAAAGGATCTGGCTGGATATTAGATGAAATAATTTTGTTACAAATCAATATAAATAAAAATCCATTAGGGGGTAGTTCATACATTGAGTTACCAAAATTTGTGACAAGAAAGCATGCAATAATATTAAAAATGAAGATAATAAGTGTTTTAAAAAAAAGTAATCGCATATTCTGTACAGCAAACTTAAATTTTTGGTTAAAAAGAAATTCTGTTTCGTATACTGAGTCCATTGGGCTATCCTCATTGGAGGACAGTGATGACCTTGTTTTGTTAATAAAGTTCGTCTTTCTCTATAGTGTATTAGCTTGTTTATATCCAGCAGCAGATCACGTAGAAAAAATATCGAAATATTCTCAACATTAAGATTCAGTAAAATGTGGCGATATTGAATTTCAAGTTAAAATAAAAGATATATCAAAATTTGAAAAGCTATATAACATTAACATAACAGTTTTTGGGTTTGAAGAGCTTTCAAAACCAAAACTTGTGTTCACCACTTATTTTCTAATACGCCTAATGTATAGCAGTAAGAACTAACTAACTTACAACTTGTTCATACAATTGAAATATACAATTTTCAACAACCTTCTGTAACGTATACTGAGTCCAAAGGGCTATCCTCGTTGGAGGACAGTGTCAGCTTTGTTTCGAGTAATAAAGTATGTCTTTCTTTATTTCCTCTTTATCATAATAAATAACGACAATATGAAACCAATATTGAGTTATTATGCTTTACTAAAAACGAAAAAAATCATTATTGTTGGATTAAAAACTTAACTAAATTATTAAATAGCCAGTTAAGTGCTGAGGTGCACAAAGAATATTTCTGTAGGAGATGTTTGGCATATTCCACTAGATATCAGGATAATTTAAAAAACCATCAAGAGTTATGTTTTAATAATAAGGCATGTATTCCTATAATGCAAACAATGAAAGAAAAATAAAATGGTGTAATGGAAAACCCAGTTATACAATCCTTATGTAATTTATGCCGATTTTGAATCGTTTTTAGAACCTATACACACATGCGAATGCAATCCAGAAAAATCCTTTACTAAAAACACACAGCTTTATACTCCTTCAGGTTATGTTGTATATGTTAAAAGTGTTTATGATAATTTCGCGGAACCATTAGTAAGTTATGGCGGTGTTAATGCGGACACATATTTTATTATTAATTTAACAACAATTTCTGAAAAAAATTATTCTTTTATGAAACAAAATATACCCATAACAAATATTGAATTAAAAACTTACAATGCTGCTACAAAATGTTATCTATGTAAAAGAAAATTTTCAGAAACTAATCCAAAGGTCAGAGATCATGATCATTATACTGAAGACTATAGGGGTGCGACATGTAATAACTGTAACTTAATTAATAGAAATGCTACATTTATACCAGTTATTTTCTATAACCTTTCGAGTTATGACATGCATTTGTTTGTGAGAAATCTATGAGTATAAAAGTAAAATATCATTAATACCTGATAATGATAAAAAGTATATTTCATTAACTATAACACTCAGGTTAACAAAAGATGAATATATTTATTTTTTATTTTTTATTTTTTTTTCGACCGGACCAAAAACTGAAAGTTTTGTAAACGTACATCTAGCCAACACTAATATACCCTTTTCAAAATGCGCCTCTCTCCAAATTGTCTACTACCTTTCTGGAGTCATTTGATAAAATTATAAGAAGCTCAGCTAAAGAAATTTTGATGCTTCCTATTAGCACACCTACTAATATGATGTACTCAAGTCCGAAGGTTAAAGGCATCGGTCTGATTCGAGCTCGATGGGAAGCAGGAATTCAAAGTTTTAATTCCACGGAGATTCTTCTGAATTCAAATCACGCCTTACTTCATGATGTTAAAAATTTTGAAGCTGATCAATTTAATTGTTTTGATTTTCTCGGAATTGCAGATGATATTCGTTCTAACATCCCAAAAGTTGAGGCAAAAAAAGTAAATATATCCGCGACCATCTCAGACGGCTGAAATATGACAGCTGGTGCCAATTACCTCAAAAAGGCAGGGTGTAATTCAATTTCAAGAATGTCCTCAAGCTAATAGATGGATGCACTCTAAAAATAGACTTACTTCTTCTGAATGGATAACTTGTATAAAAATGGTGGGAAACGTATTACTAGTGAAAGCAATACCTAGACCTGACCTTGGAGGTGACCTCTTAGGCCGTCATGGCTGTAGAGAGAAAGAAACCTTAGGACAAATCCTTGGAAAATGTCACAGGGGAGAGCTGTTGCGTAATAACCGCCATCATGCTGTAAGACGTTTGATTGCCGATGCTATGAGAAAAGTAGGTTGGAAAGTCCTTCAAGAAGTGGAATGCAGCGCAATTAATGCTACTACAAATCTGGATGTATTAAACGCTGGATCTGTGTTGGGTCAGAATCCGCTTGCACCACGCACGTACTCATCAAGGCGAGTGGACATTATGGCTTATAATCTCAGCACTAAAAATGGTCTCATTCTGGATCCAACTGTTCGGATGCAGCAAGATACAACCCAATCGGAAAGTGTTCACCTCGAGAAAAAAGCAATTTATGATCCTTGCATACCATATTTTAAAGATAAATTGGGACTAGAGGAGATCAAGCTTATTAGGCTATACATTAGGGCAAAAGGTACCATAACAAAATACTTCCTTGACTTTATGAAGGATCAGGGAATTCCTCCGTTGCTGCTGATTGAAGATATCGTGACGACAATGCTTAAGAAATCAGCACAAATATGCATTCACCATTTGTATTCGAGTACACCGAGCATTTAGCTGCGCTCTTCAATATTAATTTATAACCTATGTTGCAAATATAAACTTTGTTAAAAAAATTCTGATACGTATACTGAGTCCGTTGGGCTATCCTCGTTAGAGGACAGTGATGGCTTTGTTTTGTTTATGAAGTTCGTCTTTCTCGCTCTTAAGGTTTTTAGATTCATTTAGATTTTTGCAAAGTAGCTTAGCTACATTATCAACTAATTTAGATTTTAAACAATTAAGAGAAACTACGAAGTATTATACAGAACAAGAAAAAAATATTTTATTTAGAAAAGAAATAAAAAATGAAAAGCAATAATGTATAGAAAAGGGATTTATGCATATGAATATATGAATGAAATAAGTAAATTTTCAGAAACTCAATTACCTTCTATAGATAAATTTTACCCTTCTTTAACAAAAGAACATGTTAAAAAGATTGATCATAATCACGTATTAAAAGTATGGAATTATTTTCATATGAAAAATCCAGGTGATTAGCATGATTTATATAACAAAGTAGATGTAGTACTTTTAGCAGATGTTTTCGAAAATTTTAGAGATTTAGCTTTAAATAGTGTTTTTAAATTTGATCCGGCTTGGTATTACACTACACCTGGTTTTGCTTTGGATTGTATGCTTAAATACACTGGAGTTAAATTGGATTTACCAATGGATTACGAAATGTATTTATTTTCTAAAAATGGTATTAGAAGAGGCATAAGTGAATGTAGTATTCGATAATCTAAAGCAGATGATAACACTCAAATGGTATATATAGATGCAAATATTCTGTATGGATAGGCATTATCTCAGTTATTACCTAAAAGTGATTTTGAATAGATAATTGAAGATGAATTGTTGAATTGAAACGCTCCTTTGAATACTGCTGATGATACTGGTTACATTGTTGAGGTTGATTTATCATTTCCAAGAGATTTAGAAATGCACAAAACATTTAACGATCTGGCACTTGCACCAGAAAACGCTTTACCACCAGAAGTTATTATGCACTTTTAATGATAAAAGAAATTTTATTATTTACTACAAACTTTTTAAATTATATCAAGATCCGGGAATAAAAATAACCAAAGTTCATAGAGGAAATAAGTTTACTCAATCAAATTTTATAGCAACATATATTGAATATAATACAAAGCAAAAACAATCTGTCAAGATCGATTTTGAAAAGTATTTTTGGAAACTAATGTCAAATTCAGTGTTTGGAAAATCAATGCAATCGGTTAGAAATCAACAAAATATAAGTTTGCAATCACAAGAAGACACTCTTTAACGTGCAATAAATAAAGCAACTTTTAAATCTAGAACAATATTTAGTGAAAAGATTGCAATACATAGTTATACGACTAAAATTAAATTCAACAAATCAATTTATATTGGACAAGCAGTTTTTGACCTTTCAAAATATTTATTGTATGATTTTCATTATAATGTGGTAAATGAATTGTTTAAAGACAAACCAAAGTTATTGTACATGGACACCGACAGCTTTATTTATGAAATTCGATGCGAAGCATCCTCAAGTGACCTTTATAGTTTCATAGAACATAATCCTTCTTATTGTGACACATCTGATTATCCAAAAGAACACCAATTTTTTTCAAAAGAAAATAAGAAAGTTATAGGAAAATTTAAAGATAAACTCAATGGGAAAGAGCTTAAAGGATTTGTAAGAATAAGATCTAAAATGTATAGTTACAGAACACAAGATAAAGTAGAAAAAAGATTAAAAAGAATTAAGAAATGTGTACTACAAAATGAAATTCACTTTAAAGTGTTTAAATCTTGTTTATTTGAGCAAAAGGAACAATATCATAAACAAACCGTGCTTAGAAGCAATAAACATGAGATTTACACAGAAGAATTAAATTAGAAATATTTACGCTGGAAACATGATAAAAGATATTTAATTAAAGAAAGTACTGATACATATGCTCAAGGGCATGTATTAATAATGTAATAAACATTAATTTTCTTTTCAAAATGTATGTAAATAAATGAAAAAGAAGATTATATTATCTGATTTAAAAGTAGATGCAAAAGGCTGCCCGGAGCAGGTGCGTAAGAACATAATTGTGTAGATAAACTTAATTGATGTAAATATAAATTTGACAAATTTTAATGCATAATGTATTTATTGACTTATCTGTATGTGGATCGGTATTTGTTGTGTGGGCTAAATAGCCAAATCGGCATAAAGAATAAAATTATTTATTTATTAAATTATATGCTCATGGGTATGCATTTATAATGTAATAGACATGAATTTTCTTTTCAAAATGTATGTAAATAAATGGAAAAGAAGATTATATTATCTGATTTAAAAGTAGATGCTCACCTTCAAGATGTTTTTTACAATCCTAAGACGGGATATCGAAGTATTAAAGATTTAGCTCTTAAAACGGGTGTTAGCTTAGCTAAAGCACAAAAATTTCTAGAAACACAAGATGTATATACTAAATACTATCCAAAAGTAGAAAAGTTTAAACAAAGACGATACTTCTCTAAAGGGATAGATAAAATATGGCAATGTGATTTCGTGTTTATAGATCCAAAATGGAGTAAAACTAATGATGAAAATCGCTACATAAATTTGATTATAGATACATTTAGTAAATATTATTGAGCTACACTATTAAAAACAAAAACAGCCACTGAAGTACTCAGTAGTTTTAAAACTGGTTTGCATGACAAACGTTCTCTTCAAATAATTCACTCAGATAAAGGATCAGAGTATATTGCAAAGACGGTTTAAACAGATATTCAATGGTATACTACTGAAAATGAGAACAAAGCGATGATTGTAGAACGTGTTGCAAGAACTTTGCAACAAGTGATGTATAATTATCTTAGTGATAATGATACAACACGCTGGGTTGATGTTTTGCAAGATGTAGTGTTTAGTTATAAACATTCACTTCACTCTTTATTAGAAATGACACCAATTGAAGCATCAAAAAAGAAAAACCGAGAAATCGTTTATACAAATTTATATGGTAAAGATTCGCGTTTAGGAAAATTATCACACATTAGTTTAACAAATCCTAAATTTAAAGTAGGAGATAAAGTTAGAATGCATAAATTTGGACTAAAATTCGATAAAAGATACACACTCACTTTTGCTGATGAAATATTAATTATTAAAGATGGTAAGAATACAAATCCTCCTACTTATATATTAACAGATTATAATGGAAGTGATATCAAAGGCAGCTATTATGAGCAACATCTTGTGATTAATAATAAAATAGATGAAATATATGATTATGAATATATTATAGAAACAAAAACAACAAAAGATCAAAATGTTATTAAAGCGTTAGTAAAATAGAAAGGATATTCTGACCGATTTAATAGTTGGATCGATTTTTCTCCAGGGTAAGTACAGAATTTAATCAGTGTGAAATATCAGAAGAAGATAGATAGATCTCATAAAAAACGTGCTCGAAGGCATGTAGATAAAGGAAAATAATATTAAAAAAGTAATTATAAATAAAGGCTTGCTTAACGAGTCGATTAGTCGTGTGTAAACAGTCGTTGTACTGTTTTGTTTTAGAAGATATTGCGCTACAACGTTCAAGAATTAAACAAATAAATGTAATCCAAGATGAAAAACTCATAATGTTTTCAGAGCAGTTATCATAGCTAGAAGACCGATTATTTAAGCATATAAACACTCTAATATAAATGGCGGAAACAATAATTTGCCTGAAATGTAAACAATGCACACCTAATAAATAAATGAAAACATTTCCTACAAAAAATAATCAAACATTGGTTAAAACCAAATGTACAATCTGTGACACTACAAAATGTAAATTTTTTAAATCTAAACAAGAGGGTGACATTGTAGATACTATCGGAAAATATGTTAGAGAAGTTCATTTCCCAGGTAGCAATTATTAAAGACTAGGAACAAAATTTCAAGAAAGAATAGCAAGAGGAGATAAACCAGTAGATAGACTAGATGAAGCCGCAATGCATCACAATTTAAGCTATAGTATTTACAAAGATAAAAAAGCTGGAATAAAGCAGATCGTAAATTGTTGAAAGATTTAAATGAAATTGAAAAACCAACTATAAAAGAAAAATTGTTTAAATTCACTACAAAAGCTGTAATAAAACAAAAATTATTTTAAGGATTAGGCACCTAATCAGCTTTACACAAAAAAACACATATAAAAATTAATAATACATACAAAACCCCATCAGAACAAATAAAACAGCAAATACGTCTAATGAAAAAAGAAACTGTTAATAAAAAAATATTAAAGATCAATTTATTGCCGAAAAAACAGGCGGTAACGCGTTTACATAAGAACAAGAAAACAAATATGCTCCATTTATTAAAGCTACACAAAATATAACTGATACTGTAGAAAGTAAAGCAAATACAGCTTCAAAAGAATTGGCTCTTTTCAAAACAGATATAAATTATCAATTAATAACCAACAAACAATATACGGTAAAGTGAAAGAATATAAAGCTGGTACCGATCAATTGCTAGAAACATTAGCATTAGCAAATAAATCAGTACAGGAAGAAAGAGAAGAGCAGTTAGGTATTGAAAATGTCCTAGAACTTATTCATCAAAAATATAAAGGAGGCCCAATCGCGTTTAAATATTTAGGTAACTTATTTAATGATGCTTTATCAATGAAACTTCAGCGGAATGATAATATTCATACAGACGGTTATTATATTGGAAATGAAAAAATTCAGGATTAAGGTGATGACTTGATTCACATCATGGGAAAAAAAAGAAAAATGACAATTGGTTTATGGGAGTAATTAAATAGAACACATCATAATAAAACAAAATACGACGCACACGATGCTGAAATTTATGCGTGGTTCATGTTTTCAACTAAAGCATGCTATACTTTGGAAGGTAAACTAAGACCTTCTAAAGGCGTGAAATGGAGTATTATTTCAGACTATGGTAAAAAACAAGGTAAAATCGGTAAACAGATATCACAAACTGATACTACAATAAATGTTTGTAAAATGAGTGTTAATCGGATTTTCAACCCCTCGAGAAGACTAAAGCCCCGTTATAAAACAGCTATTGGTAGTGGCATTCGCTACATTCTGAATGATCCTGAAATTCTTGTTTCAAAATTAGAAACTACATTAGCTAATATACAAGCAGGTCACACAAGTATAGATAAATCTGATATTGAATTAGCAATAGAAGTTTTGGATACATTTAGATCAGATTTTTCTACTATTGTTTTTACGAACATATATTGTGTTCTCTCGCAATATTTTTTTAATAATAAATGAATGAGAATCAAAATAAAATGAATGGGCTTCAAAATACAATGAATAATATTCCTGACGAAATTAAATTGTCTATTAATAATAGAAATGAAACGGATATAATACTATCCACAACAGAGTAAAATTACTGTTCGGTATGAGGTACCTATTCAAACACAACGTGGTAAAATTGCATTAAAAAAGTTATCTGCATATTATTCAATCTCAAATGTTGATGTAAAGAATAATAATTTTAGATATAAGATTGATGATGGGGAATATATTGAAATAAATGTAGAAACAGGTTATTATGAAATTTGTAGCATAAGTGAAATTATTGAACAACTAATGCTTTTTAACAAAAATAATAATTCAATTAGTAAAGATACACCGAAGGGTGGTATGTTTAAACATAAAACCAGATGTATCTATTGTGAAGTGTGTAATTGAAATTCCTATAGGTTATGTGGTAGATTTCACAAAACATAATTTAATAGGAAAGTTGCTTGGTTTTACACAAAACATTTTAACTGTTGGAAGATATATTTCAGGTATGATAGTTGATATTAATCCAGTAAATTCAGTTTTAGTTCATTGTGATTTAGTTTATGGGTGTACTATTATTGGAGCTCCTTCAAGATGTATTTATACTTTTTCTCCAAACGTTCCTCCAGGATACAAAATTTCAGAAGACGCTAGACATCTAGTATACTATTCTATTTCTAACCTCACATCAATTGATCGATTACACGTTTGGATTCCAGATGAACATTTGAATACTATAAATTTTAGAGGAGAAGAAATAACAAATGTTTTATCTTTAAAGTATTAAAATTTTCTATTATAAATGTATGCTGCTACAGAATATGTTGTATTACAAGATGGGTTTTTAACCCCTTCGAAGCCAGAAAAGCCAGATAAATCTCGAAAGACTGAAAATTCGTCTGAAAAGATTAAAAATCTGACTCGAGGGGTTGTATACAATCTGACAACTACGAGTGATGTGAAAACAAGAATTAAAAGGTTAGATGCATATTATTCAAAAGTAAACTTTTAATTATTTTTTTTCTTATTCAAAAGTAAACATTTAAATTTTTTGTTTGTTTTTTTATTTTAACACTCTTTACAAATATATTTTGTTTTACAAAACAATGAAATGTCTTTCATTTCCTAAAATCATTTTTTATCTCAGGTTAATTTTTAAAAAAATAATTTAAGAGTAAAAATTTATTTATGTTGGTTTTTGAAATATATTATTTTTATGTACTTTTGTTTGAAAATGTCTAAGATGATATTGTTTAGTGTATATTCGCCCACATTTACGTTTAAATTTTTCATTCCTGTTTTTGTTTGAACACTCTTTACAAGAATTGTATGTTTTATAAAACAATGAAATGTCTTTGGTTTCCCTACACCTTATACAAACTTTGGCTTCCATTTAATTGAGAAAAATAATAACTACAAAAATTTTTTTAACAGTATTCTCAGTTTTTATTAAAATTATGTATTATTTGTATGATTTTAAGCGTGTTAATTAATTTTTGTAACATCGCTGTGACAGCAACAGAAGTCACCGAAGCCGAGAAAAGATTGCTGAGATGTGTACAGCAGCATGCCGGCGTCAATACAGACACGTTTATTACGTTGAAGTGAGTATCGCGTTGAGACAAAACTTGTCAACCGGCCCGAAGTAAGCGAGTTCCGGTATCCAATTTTGCTAAGTGCTGAGTTGCCTATTGTGCAATTGCTTGTGTGACAGACGCATCTGGATAATACTTGTGCTGACGTTCAGATTGTTATGTCCATCATGCGGGAGAAGTTTTGAATAGTAAAGAGCAGATAACTTGTAAAGAAAGTTGCATCTTCCTGTGCCCGGTGCAGAAGGGTTACGGCCAAAAAGTTCAACTGAGACTGCTGTACTATCATCTGACAGGTTCAGAGATGCAAATGTGTTTAAGGTGACTGTGTTTGATCTGGCAGAACCGTTATATTTAAAAGGAGGTGAGAAAGTTTGGTTTGCCTTATTCACATGTGGGGTGTTTTGTGCGATACATTTGGAACTTGTTTTAGCGTTGAGTACAGAACGCTTTCTACAGGCCTTTCCAAGATTTGTCTTGAGAATAAATACACCGCTGGTGGTTTAAAGTGATCAAGAAACTTACTTTACTGGTATGGCCAATCTTGTCACGAAACTAGCGTAGGAGAAATTACAACAGGAGTTTCAAGTGAGGCAGATTCGATAAAACCTTAATCCGCCAGCATCACCGCACCGTGGTGGGGTGGCTAGTGAGAACTTCTTGTACGTGTGGTTAAGGGATTGGTAATTCGAATTCTCGTAAATAGAGTCTTAAACTATGTTGAGGTGAGCTCGGTTTTGTGCGAAGACGAAAATGTAGTTAATTTGCGTCCATTAAGCTATATTACCGAAGACGGAGAAGATCTGATGACTCCAAATTCATTTTTGAAGGACTCTCCAGAAACTGGAAATATCAATCTGGATAACTTAGAGAGTACAGCGTTCAAAAGGCGTTTTGTGTACCGCAAGAACCTGAAAAGTGAATTTGGCAATCGGTTTGGAAAAGAGTACTTAAGCCAGCTAATTAAACGGGGACAGAAGAAGAGAACCTACGAAATAAAATTGGATCCATTGTTTTCATTGATAGCGGTGACATGAAAAGGTTGGACTAGCCGATGGGCAGAATAGTCAAAGTTATGTTTGGAAGAGATGGTGTAATTCGTGTCGTGAAATTTACAACTAAACATGGTGTTTTAGTCCGTCCAGTTCAAAAACTCTATCTACTAGAAGTAGTTTCTAAGTCAAAAAAGATTCGGTCATAAAGTCAAAGAAAGCAATGAGGTCAGAAGCTTTGGAAATCTTCACTGAATAAATAAACTTTACATATACATTATATTGTGGTTTTTATCTCAACTCTGTATTATGATTATAGTGACTAAAATTTTGGAGTAAATCATTCGGTTTTTTCAAAGTCACTATTACATTACCATAATAATAAATCCCTCAGTTGTTGCTATTTATATTCATACAACAATAACAATTCATACAGCGAATCCTCCTTTCGGGTAGATTGGTTGATTCCCAACACATAGTTTGGGGGTTATTTATTTCAGCAATTTCTATGAATATTTCGTAGCCTAAATGATATATTTATGTGTTATCAAAGGTCTTGATGAGAGTTTTATGCAATTAAGTAACATTATTCTTATTTAATCGGATTCAAAATTATAATAATTGTTTTTTTAATAATAACATAACAGTGTTTGCTAAATTTAAATATGATTGTTCACAATTATTATGATGTGTTGGATAGCATTAAGGATTAATGTGTAACTGCCTAAGGTTTTATGCTGTGCGAATCTATCCATCATTGTTATTCGTTATTATTTTTATTACAATATTACATGCATTAATATTATTATTCAATATTAAAACGCCCTTCTTCATGAAATTAAAGATTTTGAGAGTGATCAATCTAACTGTTTTGATTTTCTTAATATTCCAGATGACATGCGTTCTACAATACAAACCATTGAGACAAAAAAGAGTAAATACATTCGAAAACATCTTAGACGACTGGAATATGACAGCTTGTGCAAATTGCCTCAAAAGGCCAAGGCGTCATTCAATTCCAAGAATGTCCTCAGGCGAATAAATGGATACATTCTAAAAATGGGCTTTCTGCATCTGAATGGATAAAATGTAATAAAATGGTGGGAAATGTATTACCAGTTAAAGCAATACCTAGACCTGACCTTGGAGGTGACCTCTCATGCCGCCATGGCTGTAGAGAGAAAGAAATCTTAGGACACATCCTTGGTAAATGTCATAGGGGAGAGCTATTGCGAAATAACCGCCATCATGCTGTTAGACGTTTGATTGCGGATGCTATGAATAAGTTTGGCTTGAAAGTTCTTTAACAAGTGGAATGCAGCGCAATTAGTACAACAAAAAATTCAGATGCTTTGGACCCTGGATCTGTGTGTGATCAGAAACAGACTGTAGGACGTGTGACCTCATCAAGGCGGGTTGACATCATTGCATATAATCTCCGCACGAAGAAAGGTTTAATTTTGGACCCAACTGTTCGAATGGAGCAAGACACAAACCAACCGGAGAATGTCCACTTGGACGAAAATGCAATCTATGATCCTTGTATACCATATTTTAAGGAAAAGCTGGGTCTGGAGTGGAGGAGATTAAGGTTATTGGACTATACATTGGGGCCAGAGGAACTATTACAAAATACTTCCTTGACTTTATGAAGGATCAGGGAATTCCTCCGTCGCTGCTAATCGAAGATATAGTGACCACTGTACTTAAGAAATCACCCCAAATCTGCACTCTTCATTTGTTTTCCAGTACCCCGAGCAATTAGTTGTGTTTATATGTAGTTGCATAATGTGTATTACAAACATAAATTTCTGTTAAACAAATTCTGATTCGTATACTGAGTCCGT
>JAQFZC010001230.1:0-32744 GCA_034695205.1 Dicyrtoma fusca
ACGGACATTCCCCGGAATAACTTGCTCACTAAAGAGCATAACCGTAAGCTTTCAACAATGATATTAATGTGCATGAAGTCTGCACGCAATACGAAGTAGGTACAATAAATATATGTGGTGACACTAAAGACACGACATTTTTTCGATTCAAAGGATTACAGATTCACAGATATACATACCTAGTCGCTTATTCCTACATTTACTAAATTATAATATATCAATATTATTACAGGGAACACACAATTTGAAAGTTCTATATCCCACACAGGTATTAAGAAAATGACTGCAAAGCAACAACCAATAATACAAGAAAATATATTTGAAGTTTTAGTTCCTAAATTATTTCTAACACCTCGTAGCATCGTAGGAAATCTATGGCTTTCAAAGCAGAGCTACTTTTTGTACCCGCTTGTATGTTCTTATTTATTATTACCATAAATAATTCCCTACTGGGAAATCAACCCACTTCTTATGCTGCATTTTTTAGATGACGTCTCCTTGGAAGAGGTAAACCAAAATAGGTGAAAATTATTATACTTTTTCCTTCAAATATTTTCTTAACAATTTGTGTATCATATATGCAATACATGTAGGCTGGAGCTAAAAATACCGTTACTAATTAAACAGAAACGAAACTTCTCGAAAGCATATAGGTAGGTATATGGTTGATGGTATGACCATTTTAAAATGGTAAGAATCATCGTTGCAGTCGAGTCGTAGAATTAAAGAATACTTGTATGAAGGAATAATTCAGAAATTGGAATTTCCTGAATGCGTGTACACATTAGATATAACTGCAGGAAGGATGGTGTTTAAACTAATTGTAAATTCCATGTGCCATTCTTTACTGAACTTAACACTAATACGTGGTGTACTAACCACCCATTACACATAGTCTTTCATTCATGATGGCGTACTCTGAAGCTATGGAGGCAAAGCAACAGCAAAAACACATGTTAACCAGATTTTTCATATTGACTTGTAGGCTTACCCCAAAAGATTGGACCAATTACACTCATACACTGCATACACTCTACCAAAGGAACCTATCTGAAAGACACAAAAAGTGAGTCCATTTATAATAGTCGAAAGCCCATAATTAGGATGGGTTTATGATAATTAAGAACGCATCATAATGATGGGTTCGGGATGGGTATAAGGATAGAGCATTAGCATGGGCTCAACGTGGACCTCACCATTTGATGAGCTCAAAGCCCATTATAATGACGAGCTTTTAATGATTACACATGGACTCAATTTTTCGCAAAAATGATGGGTTCCAAATGGTTCTTGGTGGAGTGTAGCGACTGTATGTCGACATCCTTACTTCGCAATTCTATCTTGCTTACCCTCTAACATACTACACATTTAATAAAATCAAATGCCATTTTGTCATAACTTCATCCCATGCGTTTCAAGTCTTTTCTCTCCGACGCAAGAAAGAAGAAAAGTGCTAATGCATCCCAATGCACGCGTATGAAGTTCCCTTCCCTATTAGTTTTTGCTTCGATTCTATTCTTTCAGGGGGGATAGGTTTGAGATTTACGTACACTCGCCAGCTTGCCACGAATCGCCTGTCTAGTAGAATGTACTCGAGAGAATGACTACAGATATTCTGATGCAAGTTCACTTTCAGTTCCATGAGGAGAGGGATTTCCTAAACCAAAACTACAGTGAGGTTCAGGTTAAGCCGGTTCAGGTGCTTCTCGTCTAACTACTAGCGTGCTAGCAGAGTTATCGTTGAGAAATAGCATGATGAAATAATTTTTGCCATGCACATAGTGCAATGCCACGAGGATCCCACTCTGTTAAGCCGCGGTTTCAATCAACTGGAAAAATCTGTGCTTCTGCGACCGGGTGCAGGAGGATTCAAAAGGAAATCACATTTATATGCATTTTGTCTTTACCTATCGATCTTTCAATCGTCAATCAAACACACCTATTCACAATTTAAGGCATCTCTCTGATTAATTCCTACTATAATTTAAACAAAAAGTTGTCGGGGCGAATAAAAATCAAATTGAAATTCTACGAAACATGACCATGAACACTGCTGATGATACGCTGAAACGCATATTCTATTCATTCGTGCTCAGATACGTTTATTCCAGTATATCTTATAGAATCATGTGGCGACATCCAGTTCAGCGTAAGGGTTTCCTGCACCTTAAATTCGAAGACAAATTGAAGCAATACTTGTGTGCATCTTTACAAGCGACTCTCGAACACTCTGTGAGATAACTGCATTGAGGTTCTGACTAAAATGGAAAACATAATTGTAACAGTTCATGCCAAGATACTATGTTACCAGCTTATTACTAGTAGCATCCCTATTTTGATTGTAAATGCTCTAAAATTTTTTGAAGTTAAATCGAAACTTTTTATACCGCGATTGTCTTTATCCTTTCGGCGTCTGCATATGCCCATTTATTAACCCTTAAAAATTATATTAGTATTAATGTCCAATGACACACCAATCCTTGATTTTCAAATGGAAAACGTGGAACACACTTTCAACGAGAATACAGATAAAGCAATCAATGGAATCGATTGAAATTCTACACCAACAGAATAATTCTTACCCGTGAAACTGCGGAACAATTGAACAAACTTGAGGCGTGCATTTGGTTTAGGAACAATACGCAGAAAGTAAAACAAAAATGCCTTTATTACCTATAATAATGACCTTTCTTTCAAGACTAAACAGCATACAGTTATAGGGAAGTTATACATAACAGTAATGATGATTGGATACTACTTCCACTACTTCTAGGATTCATAGATATTTTGTCAAGCATGGAATAATTCCTTAAATGCCGGAATATGTATCTCAGCATAGTATATAACACTACAACCGTAATGGTATTGCCCATCCTACTTATCTGTCAGAACTGCCTGTCTATGTACACTATATCGTCAGTGAAAATGCAAAGTGGCCTTAGCCCATTTTTTGGTCATCCGTCTGCTAGCACACTGTACACTGCTTCTTGAGACACATTGCTTTTACCAAAAAATGGGCTTAGGCCGAACTGCAATTACACCGACGATATGTAGAGATTTGCGCACTTATCGTTTATTGACATACGCTTACACAAAATAAAACATTTTACTATCTCATGTTTTCTTAGCTTCTTACTATCGTGAGAGTATCTGCTCATGCCATGGAAATGATGTGCTAAATTTATAGTTATTAACGTACGAATTAAAACCTAAAATTTGCAACACTATATACAAGTGGAATCACATTCAAACGGTTGAATAATTAACCAATAAACAATCATATTAAAATAGTTATGACGGTGGTCCAGTCAGCATACAAACTAAAATTGTAGACTACAGAATGAATGGGGTATTTTGTCATAACCCGTCATCCACACAATTCATTCACCATGACACTCCAGTGCTAGCACTCATTCAGTTAAGATGACTCTAAGCATGTATTTTATCGTCAACTACTGCACCCAGCATTTCCTTTATTTTAATAACTCACGACATAACACCCTACAAAAGTAATAATAAAATTGTTAAAGTGAGCTCAACGACGCTTCAATTCCATTGAACACACACAAACACCCTAACAAACAATGTGATTTTCCTTAAGTACCTACCTAGTACATAGGTACATACACATATAGACATTTCGAATTTCTACCGTAACAAGGGATGAGAAAAAAGTACACGGACCGATCATTACAAACAATGATTTTTCGTAGTACAGTATTTATGTAAATAGTACAGATTTAAAATTTCAGCCATTTTGCATGAAATAACAAGTGTGACCATAATAGTGCAGAAACTTATATAACGCAACACTAGCCTTAAGCCTTTACCAAAATGCTAATGCAAGCCTAACAATGGCTAGGATTCATTTCACCATGATTTACGGTAAGCTCCAGCAATGCTATTAGAAAATAGTTAAAGCTTAACTACGCATTCTAATCAAGTAGGTGCATTTTACAAGATAAAAGCTAAATCTTTTGATACCTGCTACAACTCATTCTTGGCTCCATATACATCTACCATACATATATACAATATACATACATACAGTATCACACATTGCATCATAACTGTTAAAACCCTTGTTATAATTGATTGGAATACTCTATTTGTTCAATACCCACCACGTTATGTTACAGTTTATAGTTCATCCAATGCGATACAGATATAGATAATAGTAGCAGATAATTTGTACATGGTACATAACCCTTCAAATTTTCAACTATAACGATAACACTTATTGCTTCCCCCATCCATTCCTCCACAGACGACAGAGTCCATCCACACTTAAAGGCAGCATGCATCAATCAGCTTTAAGCTAATAATAATATTTCAGAGGAGAAGATAAAAAAAAATTGTAGCTGTTCAACTGTACACTACAACTACAGCACTGATCTCCACTGCACTGCTCAGACACAGACAGATATACTTTCCTACAGAGATACGGTACACAGAGGAACAAGTCATAGTGGCAGAAGCACTGCCATAAACTGCGTGCACGCTCAAGTACAAAATCTTTCCTTAATTATTATAGGTAATGTATATAAAAACGAACTCCCTCCACTCCAAAGCCATCTGATATGCACTCATCGCTATGGCTATTACGTAATTACAATTTACCCTACGCAATTCCAAGGGAAATAATCCCGTGTGGCGGCAGACATACGAAACACGTTACAAATACAAAATTAAAGACCATCAGACACCCACAACATGGATATGGAGATGATATGAATCTGAATCTCAAATCTCAATTGAGAGCGTATTTAAATCAGATGTAACATTATTTAATTCATTATTAAATTTTCTTTTTCCAGCCTATCTCCTCCAACAACCAATACAAGGAACTTGGAACTGGAATGCCATCAAGTACTGATAGCAAACTTGCACTTACAACCACAACTCTATTTGTCCCGTTCAATTCCATGAGATTAAATTCAAACTGGGCACATTTACAAATAATGATCGTAAATCCTCCTGTCCAACCATGACGAATTTATAAAGCACATTTTTTCCAGATATACTGGGGAAAAAAGACAAAATCTACTCTCATATCTCATACTTAAAAATCATGTAGTAATCTAGTAATTACTTTACTATTGTAATGTACTACAGATAAAAGGACCTAAGTCATAAGTGGTCCGTAGTAATTAGTAATACGTTCAGTTTCAGTAGGCAAAACAGTTAGGGGAGAATATAATTATGTAACTCCGATCTGCATCTGACTCCATGATTTTGATATAACTCGGAAACATGACACCAATCCAAACTTTAAAACTCCATGTTCAACATTAATGCACCGCCACCAGTATTAGAAATAAAAACAAGTAAAGTAAATAATAGACACACATTTCCATGACTAGAGTCTTAAACTATATCTTAGCTTAAATGACTTACATTTACAACTTTCCATGTAGTTGGTACTAGTCAGTATTCCAGGAGTGACTTTGAGTCTTTGATTATATATAGCACGGAACTAAATTACAAATTAGAAATTTTAGACTGACTATATGTACCCCATAGGAACTTGGGAAGGATGCAAAGTGTAAACATTGCAAAGAACTAAATAGTAATTAAAAATAACCGACTTTAAAATCCCTATTATTTGTTATTATTAGGTAGCTTTCGATTTTGGAAGGAGGCACTGGCTCTGGCAGTAGTAGTAGTGCGTATATTGTATATTGCCGGAGTTGGGAGTTGGACAAATTCGGATTTTGAATTTCAAAAAAGTCCTTCAACATTTAAATCCTTGAGAACTTATAACTTATAGCTGAGTTTAAAGAGCTAGAGTGTAGAGCACTAAAGTGCAAAAAGTAACTGCAAGCAATCCGAGTAGTTTGCAGATGAAGAATATATTATATATATACTTATATACAAGAATACATGCTATCTCCTTACCAGGGGGGGTTAATGGTGAGTTACACTGTCGTGAAAGTAAAGTTGAAAGATGATAGTTTTGAGAAGGAAGTGACCGAATGAATGGACCAGGGCACTGGAATAATAATAATAATATAAGGAATAATAATAGGTGGAGGAGGACGATGAAACTGCAGCAGATCACACACACACACGAAACAGAAGAATAATATAATATAATCGCACTCTCTCTCGTAGTATGAGATGAGATGTGAAGAGATGTGCAGAGTTACTCGGAAGAAGCACTAGGCACCCGTGTTCTTTCGTTCTTCACACACACACAGAGTTTTGTTCCTGTATCAAGTGTATCACAAGTCTTGTTCTTCTCCTCTGGGTTTCCTGAAGATCTCCTAGGCACACTGTAGGCAGGCAAGGCAACACGCTGGCCCAGTCCACCAAAGTCACGAGGTTTTCGTTAAAGGATTCGTCCGTCCGCTTTCAGCTCGCACACACACACACTCACTCTCTCTCTCTCTCTCTCTCGCTCTCTTATGGAGGATTAAAAGGGGGGAAAAAGTGGGCCGGAGATGAATTCTTGATGAATGTAGTGGGTTCAAGATCATTGATGGAAGAAGTACCAGGGATCAGGGGAAACAGCTGGGACCCTGTAGACAGTATTATGGTCATTGAGTTTGGGATGTAGATTCAACACGGTTACGTTAAATCTACATAAAACGTTTGCACCTACGACCCCAATTGGATGTTCCCACCTTTCTTTCCCCTCAATGCATTTACAGCGTGTGTGTGTGTGTGTGTGTGTGATTTAACCCTTTGTGTACATGCTTTTGTTTTTGTAATCAGAAATGAATATGCCTACACCTTTTTTATTTTAAAAGATTCTGGCTACATACGCGATTAAATTATACTGTAAAAGCATACCTGATCTATCCCAAATGCATCCCCTGGTGCTTCTATCAATGATCAAACATCCCAGGTACATCTATTATTCAAACCCTCTCTACCCCACACTGATCCTTTTTACGCTCCATACTCTCTTTCTCCATTGAGTGTGTACATGATGAGGAGTGGAACGGTGGCTTGCTTATTTTTTACTCGCTCACCTAAAACTAAAACCTCCTCACTTCAAGACCTTTGCACCATGGGCCGTTCAACTACATCTTCATCTCTTGTGAAATGATTGAAGATCACATTTAATTTTTTTTCAAATGCTCATTTCAAATTTTGCCTTTTTTGAAAAACGTTAATCCATGACTTCCAGCCTTTCCAAAGGTTAAAATCCTCTTTTACACATTTTGAACGGCCTTTCTCCGAGGAAAATGGAGGCTTGTCACATCTGGCAGACCCCTTATCCAAGATAGTCTCATAATATTATTATATATTCTGTCTTCCCTTTATTCCCCACATGCAGGGTAGGGTATATGCTCAATAGTATAATGCTCTCTCGTC
This sequence comes from Dicyrtoma fusca, assembly GCA_034695205.1. Lineage (NCBI taxonomy): Eukaryota > Metazoa > Arthropoda > Collembola > Symphypleona > Dicyrtomidae > Dicyrtoma > Dicyrtoma fusca. Next base: position 7,324 of record JAQFZC010001230.1, read on the forward strand.
TACTCGTCTCGGCCCCAGTTCTTCAGTTCTCTAGCTCTCTAGCTCTAGTTCTATGATGCATGCTATTATAGATTCGCATACTACTACTACTCACTACCTCTGACACCGCTACCGAATCAGCTCGTGTGATATTAGATGGGATCACTCCTACAAGACGTCTCAGCCGGCGGAGTGCGGAGCCGCACAATTCCTATCCTCCTCTCCACATGGACTTGACTCTTGACGTCCTTGGAGGTGTTGCCGAGGTGGTGGGGCATCAGGTAAACTCTCCCTCAACTCTATAGGGTATTTAATCAGCCTTATTCTTGTTAACAATGGGAAAATCAAGTTTTTTTTAAAAAGGATTTGTAATCCATCAGACAGGCTCTGAGCACACCGTCACCGTCACAGAAAATGCTAGAGCTTATTCGAACAACAAATGGAAATTCTAGAAATAAACTGCATCATTTTAGTAGGTATGCCGTAATTAATGAGCTTTGTAATGTACACAAGTAAGTGCTCGTACATGCCCAGAACCAGAATACAAGGGAGTACTAAACTGCGTACGGTACAGGTAGTACAGGTACTATTTTTATTAAACAAATAAGAAATAGTACTCAAGTACTTACTAACAATTAGCTAGGAGTTATATTACGTAGGAAACTCGATGCTATGAATGCATGCATTGTTGTTTAATTTTTTTGAGGAAAAATTGAAAGATTTTTTTCCCACCTTGGTGGATATTTCCACCGGGGACAGGAATTGGACTTCATGTACGCATAGCCCTAAATGAGAGAAATGTGTGTGTGTGTGTGTGTCCTACGTACTTACTAGTAACTAGTAGGAAAGTACATGTGAATTGCGAATAGATGAGCATTTTTTTGTGTGCTTTCAGTCATACAGGAATGTTTGCATACAGGATTATCATAGACATAGTCGTCCAAGACCCAAGACGTCAAGATGAAAAAGATGACTAGAATTGAACACGCTAACTATTATGTGCCCGTTCCTCTTTTAGTAGCTTCTAATCATGTACTAGTGGAGTAGTAGTTTGAGAGGCGGAAATAGTGTTTTATTATAACTTATATAAATTCATACGCACACCAACATTTAGTTCGTGTCTGAATGCACAGTCAATGTTCTTCCATATTTCACATTCTCTTCAAGTCTACCGTGTATTTTTCAAGTTACTAATGTTTTTTTGTGTACGGATGCAATGGCGCCTGCCATCTCATCTACGAGCCTCATACACCGTGTCGCATGATAAAACCCGAAAACCCCTTTCCCCTTTTCAAGACCGTCACAAGACAATCATAGGTGGGTCTTACAATCCTTTCCCGTTCTTTGTAATACCCGTATTCGGTTTGTATTTGTTGTAGGTGAGAGAGTTGTTCTGTGGAGGAGATTGAGTCTTTCAAATGCTGCGTGCCGTTGCCTTTCCCGTTCCCGTGGTTGACTGTGTAGGTAGTGATGGTAGTGAGAGTTTGATCTGCAGATTTTATGAGATGGCGGTAAATCTGAGTAACTGTTTTTACTCCACGTGCTTTGGATTAAAATCTTGTGCCTGCTGTGGTTGTACTGCTTGGAAATGTTATACCTACTCCTACGTACTGTATACAAGCTCTACTACAACATTTGAGCTATTATCTTAAACACGAACGAACTTTATTCCTTTGTAAATAAACTAGCTTAAAATACTTCGCTGAATTTGTGATTTTGATTTCGGTCAGTTTTTAATTGAACCAACGATATGATTAAGCTCAATGAAAGGTGCCAATGTAATAGCATTCATACTTAATTAGACTGATTGCTTATTCACCGTATTTTAAACGAGGGAATGAAGTAATAGTAATTAAGTACGCTGTAGTTGTTCGAGCAAGTATGGAGATTCAATATAATTTTTGATTTGTGTATATATGTACATTACAATATACCATGGGATGAGCTTTATTACGATGACATCCAAAACAGTTATTTTTTAGTTGTACCAACCTTCTTGCTACAGTATGATGTAATAAACACTGAGTCTTGCGACTTGCCACGCGCATCAATAATAAAAAATGTATTGTTTTATAAATATTTAATGCAGTAATTAAACCCAATAAACTTTATTAGTTTTGTTTTCTTCCACCAAACTTTGTAAGGTTTCAACTTGCAGAAATGAACAATAAAGCGTTTTAGGAAAACTGCAAGCTACAAGCTATGGGTGTACTATTAAAACACTACTTTTAATACTACCTATATATGGGTGTACCCGCCATTTTTCATAGTACATACAGAAATTATTAATAACGATTTAGCTACTTAACTTGATTATAATAATAAAAAACTACAGATGTACCTAGTAAGTCTCCGAAGGCTTGAAAAACAAACAATAGTGTAAACTCATTTGCTCTATTGAAAATGACTTATGGTATAAAAATCGAACCGGCAGGTTCCCAAGTTATAGCATTCGGGTTTTTAATGGATACTTTAGCCAAGTAACACGCTGCCTGCTGCCGGCCTGCTGTAGTTTAAGATGGGCTGTGAACTTGTAAGCCTGATGATTTCTTGGTGAAAAATGAGAGCTTCCATTTTTAAAATAACACCCAATCAGTCAGGCAGGTTAGAATATTGGAAACAACGTCGTGAAGGAATTCATTACTTCATTAGCACCAGTTAACACAGATTGTATTCTTACAGTCCGGAGCTGTTGGGTAGACAGTAGACAGCTCTTAGCATATTTTAAGTCTAAATACATGAATTATGCAACGATATTGTTTGTCGATCCGTTTATAGAAAAACTGTGTGTAAAGTAAAACTGTGCAGTATACAACGTCGTCTCGAGCTATGTATGTACATACTTATGTATTTATGCACGAAAATTATGTACTTTTACGGATTTACCTGTTGGATATATACACGAGCCAGTATATTTGCATATATTTGTACACTTGGCTTACTTTTAAGTTTTAAGGCTTGCTCCACATAACAGGGGACCTATAATGTCGGAGATATGTGGTCAGCCAAAGAGTAGTTCAATTGCCGAGGTACATTTACTATAGCTGAAAGAGAGTGAAATAGTGAACGAAATAATTTTGGGTGTCGTTGTAGCTTTAAGTATATTTGCAATTGCATTATATGATACGCATCTTCGGCGGGGGAAAAACATAACCTACCTAATAACTATCTCCAGTCGTTTTTCCTAAGTCGTTTCTGCACTTTCAACGAGGGGTATCACGAAAAACTGGGCTGAGAGGTTTTGGGTTAAATCCTGCAATCCAACCGATTTAATATTAAAACTGTTGAATGTCTGTCCTTTTTTATAAATTTTGTCTAGTTTTTGTTTAGTTAATTTAAAAAAAACAGATTTCTTTGTTTCAGTAATTGTAAGGAATATATTGTATGTGCTTTGTAAGTACATGTATATATTGATAATTAAACTTAGGATTTCACAGTGAATTTGGAATTATGTATGTACGTATATGACATGACTTATGACCTAAGTATTTGGATTCTTACATTTGTCGTTTGTTTGTTTCACAAGCACCAGTAGACAGAAATAAATTACTCAGTTGAAGCCATACGTTTGAATTGGTTACTTCCAAGTTTGCAGTATGGGCAATATTTACTCGATCCATCAGAATAAATACACGACCATTGACCGTGGATGAACCGATAACCACAGTGGACAAATCCAGACCCAGTCGAGAAGCATTCCAAGAGCAACAGCAAGAAAATCAGGGAAAACAAAAATTTGGGGATGAATTTCGGGGATCGACTATAATTCAATGACGCCTTTTATTAAGGAGGAAAATTATGGGATTAAATCTCGACACCATATTACGGCATTGGTCGACCCGAGATCTCCAACCCAAGAAATTTCCAGATCTCATATTTCGGCCCGATATTATGTACATTATACAATGTCGAACATTTTTGAAATAATATTAATTATTTTTTAAATTTAATATTAATTACGATACGATCAAGATAATTTGATCGTATCTTTGCTAAAAATATGTAAACATGTGCCGTTGCCATTATTGTAGTTAAGAATTAGGAATTTATGTTATAAATTGCTAGTTTGGAGATAAATAAAATTTTATTAACGTTCAAACATTCAACTTTAATAATCACAATCACTTTGATTTCAATTTATCACTGACAAATCGACAGTCGGACTGATCATTTGCTATTTTTTTAAACACAATAATTTATGATGCTATCATAAATATGTACATACATATTATTATATATTAATATTATAAATATCATACGTAAGTAGTTATACTTGTATCTAATTACGGACACCACAATTATGCTCTGTGAGTGCTTCAAATTATGCTGATTGGGTTGCTGAATTATGCTCGATTATGCTCTTGTGCAAAATAATTATGTTTTTTAATGTTCTCTAATTAAAAACTGCTTCAGTGAAAAATCGACGACAACTAAATGAAAAATGAAGTGTAATAACATGCTATTTTTGGTAGTTACTGTATTTAGTACATCATGGAGGTCAAGGAGTAACTCCAAAATATGACAAATAAAAATTCATTTGGCTCAGCTACTTCTCTATCACTTTCTTTTTTACTCCTAAAGAAAATGCACCATGAAAGTTTGCTCGATTGTTCCGCAGTTTCACGGGTAGGAATTATTCTGTTGGTGTAGAATTTTATTCGATTTCGTCGATTGTTTTATCTGTATTCTTGTTTTGTTGAAAGTATGTTCAACGTTTTCCATTTAAAAATCAAGGACTTATTGTGTCATTGGGTATCAATACTAATACAATACCCTCCCATGCCATTATTGCCATTCGCCATAGTTCGTTATGCCCACAGGGGAGTGTAGGTTGCTAAATAAATAATACTAATATAATTTTTAAGGATTTATTAGAACGGTGTGGGCAGACATTCAAAGGATAAGCACAATCCCGGTATAAAAAGTTAGGTTGATTTAAGATTTAACTTTAAAAATTTGCATGTGAATGTGAATGTGAACCTGCTTGCTTGATTAAGGATTTTAGACGCATTTCAGACATCTCTTGCTTAAAGCATGACGTCGCAGCATCCCTTTGGTAGAAATAAAAATGTGGGAAAGTATTATTTTCACATTTCACAGTGTCTTGTCCGTCATGTGGTAGCTGGTAGGGTTTCCGAAATGGTAGTCATAATTTCATTATTTAATTAAATTGGATCTCTCTCTGAACTTCAATTCATACCTACAGTTTTATGTTTGATTTGACCAAAATAAAAATTCAGAAGAGCTAAGTGAGTCCTATTTCACATTGGGGAAGGTGAGATTTAGAGCGGCATGCAAAATTACTTGATTACTTGTTCATAATAAGACTTTACGTGTCAAACTCATTGAGGAAGGAAGTACTTTTAAGTGCATAAAATCGTGCAAAAATGTTTTCAACAAGCTACTTCAGTCAGGGACTATTATGGTTTATTTACCTACTTCGGTTGTAGGTTTATAAACTGACTTGGGTAAGTTTATTTTCCTATATGTATGTATATAAACTGACTTTCAGCGTTAATTAAATACGTGTAATGTTAACGGCCATTTGAATCTCCTCGCGCTTCGGTACAGATGACCAGAAGAAGATCATCACCGACCAAACATTTTTTTTCATCTTCTTGGTCTATTAGAGCTCGTTTCCCCTACTGAGATAAAAATTTTCATTTTGAAACTTGGAATTTTTAGAAAAGCAGCTTCAAAGTTCCATAAAATGTGTAAGGGCTTTTTAGGCAATACAAGAACAAGCGTAACCGTGACACACGAAATTTTGCTTTTAGAAACTACGCTTTTTTGCATTTTTGCTACAGAACGCCTAAAACAGAATAAAATTGTAAATTATATAATCAAGAGGGTAATAGCACCTAAAATCTCGGTTGTACCGAAGAACATTTTAATTTTCGAAACTTCGATTCGAACGAGATTCTTTTGTCGAATTTTATTAACCCTCCAATACCCAAGCTGTTTTTAAACTTTACATACATATACATAGCGCGTTACATCGATCTTTTTGAATCAAACCATGTTAGCTGACTAATGTATTTTGCCAAAATGCATACTATAACGTTTACTTTGACAGGCTTTCTGGCCAATCTATTACATATAGCTCCGGGTTTCGTCACACCTCATACGTTAAGTTTTGCAAAATCACGCTTTCTAGGCTTTGCCTAAAAACATCTTTTAGTAGGGGAAACAAACTCTAATAGATCAAGAAGATGGAAAAACATTTTTGGTCGGTGATGATCTTCTTCTGGTCATCTGTACCGAAGCGCGAGCAGATTCAAATGGCCGTTAACATTACACGTATTTAATTAACGCTGAAAGTCAGTTTATATACATACAAATAGGAAAATAAACTTACCCAAGTCAGTTTATAAACCTACAACCGAAGTAGGTAAATTAACCTACATAAGTAGGTAAAAAAAACCATAATACATAGTCCCTGACTGTTCTTGTATACCTACCTACGCCAGTACTATTTATAACACAATGGGTAATTTACTAATTTTTGTAACCTTAATCTTTTTGTGTTTTTCTAACATTTCACTTCGGCTGGACTCCGTCTCTGGTACATGCTAGCTCTAAGTTCTATGCGTAAGCGTAGGTATAAACAAAGGATTTTTAAGTTGATCAGTAATAACGAATGAGCAATCAAAAATCTTAGTAGATCTGTAGTTACCTAATGCATAGAATTTTTAAAGAATGTGGAACACAGTAATCTTGAAATCATAAAATACCTAGGCGAAGAAGATGAAAGCTATAAAAAAAAACAATTCTGTCGGGGTAAGTAGTCTAGTCCGCTAAAATGCATCCATACCTTGGTTTTGTGCGTGCTTAGTATATGGACAAAACCAAGATATGGATGCATTTTAGCGGACTAGACTACTTGCCCCGCCGTAATTATTAGCAGTAAGCAGCATTATTAAGCATTACTAATGGTGTAAATCTATTTGTTTCAGGTGGAAGGTATAGCCCAACATGCATCCCCGGAACATGTTTAAAGACGGAGTGAGCTTTACAGATCTTGCTGAAAAATATGACTTCTTTCGACCGTTTGTTATTCAGGTTAAAATATCGTTGTACTTTTCAAATATCTTTTACAAGCACTGTGTATACAATTTATGTTGGCTTACTTTGATATACAATTGCATGTCATTAGGTGTCGATTTAGTAATAAACGACTCCTTCAGGTCAATTAATATTGTGTCAAAATATTTTGTGAAGTTAGATAGTATACTAAATGTTGTATTTTGGGGTTTATAGGACACGAAGTCCAAAAAAGGTGTTTTGAATTTTGATGACGATGAAGCAGTTCGTGCTCTAAATCAAGCTATTTTAAGGGAATACTTTAACTTAAACGTGGTAATCCCACAAAAGTGTTTAATACCTCGGATTCCCTTACGACTAAATTACATACTATGGATTGAAGATCTCCTAGCAGATTTTAAAGATGTTTTTCGCTCATCTGAGATTATTACTGGACTTGATATAGGTAAATAATTAAATATAGCGCAGTACTGCGCTGCACCTTAACCTCAGCATGGTCCTTATTCTGAAATACTCTACCAAGGGGGAAGCGAACGCAAGGAACCCTAGAGGGCCAGAAATCCTTGGCATTTTCCCCTGGGTACTTTGGGCATAAGGACAATTCTGAAGTTAAGGTGAAGGGAACCGGTGTAGTATTCGATATGTTACCAGCTATGCCAGTCTGAAATATGTAATAAATCTTACGTTCTCCTAATATCATCTTTGCGATTCGTTTGCAATAGGTACGGGCCCTTGCGCAATATATGCTCTATTGGCAGCTCGAACGAATAGTTGGAGTATGTGCGGGACAGACATTAATTATGACTCAGTGAAAGCGGCAGAAACTAACGTGGGGAATAACAATTTGCAGGAAAGAGTGAGAAGTATGTTTATAATATTTATAGTTTTGTGGAATAAGTAACCTAAGCCAAAACAAGTATTTTCTTTAATAAAGTCAGCAAAATTTTAGCTTTTTAAAATTATACGATTTAAAGTAATTTATAGTTTCAATTTCTAGTTTACCAAGTGAGTCCGACTTCCTTTTTTACGGAAATTCAAAAACAAGTAAACCACACATTTGACTTCAGCATGTGCAATCCTCCTTTTTTCTCGGATGCAAAAGACGATCTCATGAGGCCAGAACAGGCATCGATAGATTGGGAAGTTAAGAGTGGAATCCAGGAAGAGATCATATGTCCAGGCAGCGAAGTTAATTTTGTCGAAGAAATGATAAAGGAATCCTCTAAAAACCGCCATGTCTCCAAGTACGTGTTCATGGATGTAAGCACATGTTACAATCCTATGCATAAAGTCAAATAACCTAGTAATAAGATTTGGTGTTTTAATTTTTTATAGAATTTTTACAACTATGGTTGGAGTTAAAAAACATCTGTCTGTTATTATACAGAAAATGAAAAAGTACGGTGTAAGTAATTTTACAACATGCATATTTCAACAAGGCAGAACTAGCCGCTGGGGTTTGGCCTGGTCATGGGAAGAAGCTATTAATTTAACGAAGTGTTCTCTAAAAAGGCAAAAATCGATTCCAATGGAAGGCCGAATATCAAATGTAAAATCATTCCAGTCGTTTATCACCCAAGTTGTGACGTTACTAAAAAGTCTAGAAATGAAGTTGGATTGTAGAAGCAGTGACACAATTTATGTATCATGTCAACGAAACACGTGGAGTCATTCAAGGAGGAAACGTCGAATGGAACTTCGTGCTAATACAGAGATCCCGGGAAAACTAGCAAAGGTAAAGTTATGCCATACGCAAAATTTATTATGCCTTTATTATAACGGTGTTTTCACAAATGCCAATATCCTAGTAACAAGATTGTTTGTGCGAATGGAGATTTAATCGAAGGAAACTAATGTATGAAATGACAGGATTACGAAAAGTAAATTTTGTAATATGGCAGAAGCAAAAGCTTTTTATCTCATAAGCAATTTTTACATTTCAGATCAATGAACTACCAGAATCCGACAAGTTGAAAAGGGATCATAATACTCCAGAAGTAACCCAGAGCCCGGAGAGTTTACCTGCTGCCCCGGAGGGCGAAATTCCGATACAGTCTCCAAGCAGTAGTTCCGCTGAAGCTCCTTTAAATTTTAAGCTGGTTGCTGTTCGTGAAGGTGTCGATGTTCTTTTAAAATTAGAGTACTTGTCTGGTAGCATGGGCAAAGATGCCGTACATCAAGTGTTACAATATTTAAAAAATCATCCATTTTCTTGATTTATTTAATTTCTTATTGCGCACACTTAAACAGTACTAAAATAGATTTTGCGAATTACTTAAATTCGATAATTTAAAATCGGCTTTTTACCTTTACTTTGATTGATTGCTATCTCGATTTTTAACGTATGTTTTGTGTCCTTTGATCCTTGTTTTGGTGTATCTTGCTGTTAGAAGTAGGTACATGAGTTGCATTGAACAGTATATTTATATACCAACCTGATTACAACATTCATTTTTGTCATTAACAGAATTAAGTAAAGTCTTTACTTTTGCTACTTGGATAAATGCATATAGTCAATCCTTTCGTTGTAAATGAGACAACCGTAAGGGTACCTCATCCATGTAGGGTAAAATTATTCTCTAATCCTCGCCATCATCTTTAGAGTTTTTAGATAGAATTTTTAATCGTTCTTAGACTTTGTCTTTACCTTGTATTGTAGATTTTTCTTTGTAACCATTGATATTCAAGTTTTTTCATAAAAGTCCTGGTACAAATCCAATAATCGGGTTTCCCGTTGGACCACCATCGAAAAGTTTGGAATGGCATGGCAAAAAAGAAATGTGTGAACTGATTGCATGAAATATGTATCTCTACTGACGAATAATTGAGGAAATTAAATTATAATTGTGGGTAGAAACCTTGTGTAGTGTAGTCTTCATCATCTTCCAAGTGGAGTAATTATTTTATTAAAGAGTTATATTTTTAATGTTCTGTTGGTTTCATGTCGATGTTATTATATTATTTTATCATGCATTAGGCTTGGTTTCTAACCAACTAAGGTAGGTGTGGATAAATGTGATAAGCATTTAAATGTGATAATTACTAGGGACTAGGGACTCGTTTTCAAACTTTTCCCCTACTCACACAATGTACTCAATGGCTGATTGTATAAAAATGAAAAGCAGAAGAAGATTCTATCGAATTTTTTAAGTAATAACGATAAATTATCACAATTAAATGTTTATCAATTTACCCGCACCTACCCTATATAATTTATAAGTATACACTACCGAAATATTTCGCCAATATACCCAGCTCTTTAACTCACCTAAATTTTGTTCCACCTCTTTTTTGTTCATTCGATCACGTGGCCAGTATTTTTGCACATGCTTTACTGTTGGGAGGAAATTAGGCTAAACTCGGATGAGTTAACGAGCTAGGTATATTCGCGAAATATTTCGACAGTATGTAGTTGGTTTGACCTCACGGTTTCACCATTCACCTCATCTAAGGAGAGACGTAATGGTAGCATACTATAGGTTGACAGCTGAGTTTGTTGGTTGACAGCTAATAAAACTGATTAAGGTGAAGGCTTGTAATTGGGAATCCCCCATTTGTTCTCCAGTATTAACAGTCAAAATCAAAATCGAGAGAAAGACAAAATTTATTAAACAAAACAAAGCTGACACTTCCCTCCACCGAGGATAGCCCACAGGACTCACGTCAGTGTACGTTTCAGAATTCTTCTAGTTGTCGACTGTGTTGTTTTGTTTTTACAGTTATGATTTATCACAATAAAAAAGATACATCTTGACTTCTCATGGCAAAATAAGAAATATGAATTTTAAGAAATAACCTCATGGCAAAAACTACATCTAAATTTCAATACTCACTCAAGGCAAGGAAATAAAAGTCTGCGGCATAAAATAAGATTAATTTAATCACTATAGACATTTACTTACATATCGGACAAATAGAGAGAGAAAACTTTATTAAGCCACTGTCTGTTGTACACTTGCAATAGTCACGCACGACGCGACCCCAGTATATTTATACAATACAGTAGATATCATTTTGACTAGAATAAATGAGTACCGACGTTAAGCTGAGTCTACCATCCTTTGCCAATTAACTAATATACCACTTAAATATATTAGAAATAAATACAATGAAATGTCTATCGTATTTGTGTGATAAACGGAAATAAAATATAATATACTGATGACACTTGTAAGACGTAAAATAAAATGAAGTACATGATTATTGTTCTTGAAATCGTAATGCATAGCACATTTCAATATTTAGAATACAATGCGATTATCAAATAGTAATAGGGCGTCTAAATGTATGACAATGCACATAACAATTTTACTACTGGAACATATTATAAAGATGGTCGACTTTTGGCATTAAATGGGATGGCCAGAGGCGTGGATGCGGCTGGAGATGGAGCTGGACGGTTATTGTTTCCCATGATTGGTATTGACACAATGTCAATGTCCGTGTCTGTGGGGGTGGAAGGTTCAGTGTCAGTACTAAAAGGATCCTTGATGTTTGAAATGGCTAATTTACTAGGTGGGAGAATAGTATTCTTAGGACTCGAGATGCTTTCACTCGTCGCATTAATTGATCGATAAAAAAGTTCAAATTTAGCCTTCAAATCCGATTCTGACTTGCAAATAGCTCCAGCGCTCCCCGTCGTTTCTGAGTCCGGCTCTGCTATGTTTTCTTCATCTACTTCCTGGGTTACAAAAATAAACAATAATTTAGTGAAGGGATGCATTTTAAATTAAGACCATAATTTCCTTGTAAGACGCTATAATACGTTTATAATCGAAGGGGTGTTCCATTTCCAATGAAATCAAACAGTACACAGTAACGCTGCAAAAATGTCAAGAAAATGCTGAAAAATAAGTTACTGCTTTATACAAACACGCTTCAAGAAGTAAAAAAAACTAAGGAAAGGTCAAAGACTTGTAGCACGATAGTTTTTAGAAAAAAGAAAATTCCCTCAAGTCAGTACATATTTAGTATGCATCCGTCAAACGGACTCAACTGCGAATCGTAAATGAAAACTTGTTAAGTTTTTGTCAGCAGAAGAAATTGGAAACCTTTAGAACGAATATGAAAAAAGATAAACGATGAAGATATACATACACAAAAAATAGCATAGATATTATCATACACCTACATACGTACACGTATGTACATTCCTATACAAAAGTATTAATCTGCAAGCATTGCAATGCCGTAGTTTCTATTGCTAGAAACTAATACTCCGTTGAAGAAGGTGCCTATGCATAAATTTGCTTTCACGGGAATTCTAAATATATCTCGTGCATCTAACCAGGAATACCGAATAATACAATCCTTATTAGTAATTTGGATCTATGAATGTAGCGGAAAATAATCTTTACTTTGGATTGATGAACACATTAAATTATTTCCAATACACAAACATTACTGGTTATCTGCCTCACGTTATTGCTATTCTTATAACCCGGACTTTCCTCCACCCAGTATTGAAAAAAAAAATGACAATAATTAATTGTTTTTCAAGGAAATTGTGAGATACTAAAGATAGAGAATCTTAGTAGGCAATATCCTGTAAGGTACTACTCATTATAAGTGGTCTACTCTATATAATGTACATATACTATTGGCTTGGCCAACTGACTGTCTAATGCAAATGCTATGCACAGCACCGAATCAGTGAAGAGTACTTTGTTGCCTGAATTATCTGCCCTTATGATTAGCCATATCATGCCTAAAAATACGAAAACGAAATGCTCAGCATAGTTTTTTAAATTCCATGTGAAATGTAATTACTACGGTGGGTAACCTGCTTATTTTGAGTATTTTTTCATTTGTTGAATTTATAAGTACATGTGGCACAAACGGATGGAATAATGGGAAGCTCCTATGTATTGCAAACTACCTTAATTTCATAGAAAGTGATGGGTTGGGTCCGGAACCTGCCAGAACTTCCACGGTGTAACTGTTTCTTAACTGATCTTCTGTATGCCGAGGGTGAGGAAGGGTCATTTATTGGTGTACCCTGAGTTCTTCTCAACCTTGATAGGGGCTCCGGATATATAGCGTCAATATGAAAATCTTTCGGAGATGACATTTTCCAGCTTGATAAAAAAGAAAACTTTTTTATTTGAAATCGACAGGATTTTCTTCTTCACACCTATTCCAATTTTTTACAAGTTTACAAATAATCCATACGAAACACTTTTTCAACTTTTGATAGAGACTTTCACTTGGAAAGCTTTCTCAAAATGTAAAGTTAAGAAATTGCAGGCCGAATAGATTTTAATTCACAATAATTAATATATATTTTAGTATCTTAAAATTATAAGCAACTATCCGCATGAACGAAGATTCAAAGGTATAATCACAAAAGGCACAGATTAAAAGAATCAAACTTTTCGATATTTGCACGGCATGAAGACAGGAATTTAGTTTGCAAAAAACAATAAGTACATAATGTATCAGGTATTAGAGCGGGTACATACCAGGTAATTCTTATTTTTCTATTTTGTTTTTATTGTATGTTTAGATTTAGACGTAGTCCCTATGATTCCTTCTTGTTTAATATGACTCACAAATTAACTTGATAGAATTACACAGTATAGGCACTAAAATTTGTAGATGACCCCAAGAAAACTGAACGTTTATGTGCAAATGCCTTTAGAAATTGAAAAGAATAGTTGCACTGGCAGCTCCTTGGAGTAAAATGAGTATTTAAATTATAGTTTATCGAACAGGAAACAAGATGATGATAATCTGGTGAGTATGAAGAACAAATCTTAAAATCTAAAGCACGTTGAATGATATATATTTGATTCCAAGTTACAGAAAAAAAACTATTGTGAACAGTTGAGATGGTGAGAAGATGCACAATCAATATGAGAAAACTTGAGAAAGAGATTCATCGTACTTTCCGTTGAGCTGGGTCGTTTTTTACTTTTAGTATCTCAATGTTGCGTTCATGTACTTTTCCGTAGACTAAAACTGAGAGACTTGTCTAGTAAAAAACATCATACTTCCTTGAAAATCTCTGGCAAGCGTGAGTTTGTGTACAAGTCTTGTGTGTTCTGCTCCAACGCAACGGTATAAAGTCAATGTATATTGCTATTCCTCACGTATGCCAGAATAATCAGCTCGCTTAAGTTTTTTTTTTTCAGACATATTTAATAGAGAAGAGTTTTTCCACCGAAATCATCTATGAACATGTATAAAAGAAAAAGCTGATAGCAGACGATATTATATTAAATGCAGGAAGAAAATAAGACCAAATCTGCGTACATCCACGCATCCTGTTTATATTAGGCTACAAAGATATGACCGAACCCGGGTTTTTTTTCGGAAAAATCTCTCTCCCTGATTATAACGATAGGAAAGACAGTTAAAAACCAAGTGGATTTATACAAGCATTCAATTATAAAGAGTTGGGCACGGCTGTATGTATCTCCGGTGCGGTGTGTATATGTACTTGAAGTCCTTCTAAAATATCGTGAATCTTAAATAGCGTCATTGTAACTTGAAGACGGTGGTGCATCACATGGCTCACATTTTACCGCATATATAATTATAACAATCTCATAAGGATCACGAAAACATTTTTTAAGCGGGGTACACAAGTACGGGATAAGTAGGTATATACCTATGTATATGTATGTATTCAAAATCCAAGTCTACGAGCATAGCGCAAATTATAGACTACTACCTCCTTATGTCTCGATACAAATGAAAAGTATCTAATGTAGCTTGTAAAATAAGTCAAGGTAGCCGTATTTTATACTGACGAACATGTACCTCTACTTGTGAGAAACGAATGATGATGCCATCCCACTTATTTTTAGATCCGCAAAAATCTTTCTCCTCCGTTCAACAAAAAAAAATTGTACCTACTACATACTACATATAACATGTTCAAGTCTACTTCCAACATTGCTTCTCAACCGCTCTCATCCTTCATCCTAGTTAAATCAAATTTGGCTCTGGATTCATTAGCTACCATAATTTACATAAAATCCTTAAACCTCAAACATCTAGACCAAACCAACCAATACAGACGGACATAATAATATGAGCTCCGTTTTATTCACCATGCAATTTTTACTGCCACGGTTCCGCTCAAGTTTTTTTTTCTTCTTTCTCTCTCTCTCTCTCTAATGCACCACCAAGTCACAGGATAAGTCCTTCAGTCTCGAAGTTCTCTCTTGTTTACAGGAATGGTAATTAGGTATGCATTTTCCCTATTTCGCAGTTTTCTTCATTTCCCTTTTAGTTTTAGCGTTCTGCACCATTCACCATACCAGGGAGACTATACTGCTCTGTTGCTATATTGCTACAGTGCAAGTTTTACTTGTGTTAGCGGATGATAGGTCGACCTCACTTGTTTTCCATGATAACTTTCGAAATGTATGTATGTCGAATGTCGACTCGTTCATTTATGAAAGTGCATTGCTTTCTCATGAATAATCCTGCAAGAATTCTCCTTATGCACTCATGAGAACTCTTAGTTTCACTGTTTCTTCTAAGTATTTGAATTTAAAATTATCCAAAAATGTGAAGTACTTGCTATCACGTCACTTTTTAGCTAGTGCCGAGATCCTTCGGCGTATCTGTTAGTTTTGGCTATAGACAGCCGCCTTGCACAGATGTATTAATTCTTGAGGCTATCAGCATAGGAATCAGTTGCAAGTAAATAAACAAGTATAATTTTCTTCAAAGGCTTACCAACTTTATGCTGTATCTCAAAAAGATAATAAAAAGGATGGAATCTTGGGTCGGATTTGAATACTTGAGCATAATATAAACCATTTGTCTTCTCATTTGAAACTGAACTCCGTATCCGAAAATGTTGACTCATTCATGACAAGAGCAAGAGTGGAGCATATACACATTTCTGAGGTAAAACAACTGGAATTTCTAAGGAAATCAATTTGGTATTTAATACGACCAGAAGAGCCACCTTAATGAAGTCAGAAGTCAAAGCTATACATTTTCAGAGAATGAAATTAAAATCTTTCCATTTCTTCATAGTCATAAACCGTTAACATACTTAAGGGTTTTTTTTATCCCCGCTGCTAATTTGAACCATATTACGCCTCTGACAACTAATTTCTAGTACCACAGTCCGACGAATCGAATGTCTTTCGCTTTATAAGTGTACTCAACCAATCGAATAGAATTCAAACAACGGTTTGTATTTTGTATTTGAAGACACGGTCAAACCCGTATAGTCACTGTGTATTTATAAAAGGAAAGAGGTACAATTAAACGTACCATGTATGAGGGGAAGATAAACATAAATTATTACGCATTAAACAAGGAATGATGGGTCGCAACCCTATCCAATTAAAACTCCCCTAAAAGACTAAAACGCTTGGCTCTGATTTCTGATGAATTAATTGTGCGCACAACTGCAACGCCTATGAGCCCGTTACACGAAACACGTGTAGACAGGTAGATGTACAAGAATCGATGGGACACACCAGTTCAATGTCTGTGGACAGCAAGCTTAAAAAAGTAATAAACACTTGCCGAAAGGCTAATATATTATAGGCTTATTTTTTAAAAGAGATTCTTAATTGAAAAACGCTGTATTGCGTCTTTGCGGGCTTATTAGTATATTTTGCACATATTGCTCAGATTTTGCTTACATTTAATTTAATTTCTAAAACTAGGTATATAATAATGTAACTTTAATTTTTGTCCAAAATTCTTCGTGTAACATACCATTTTGTAGGAAATGACGAAGAGATTTCATACCTACAGTTGGTTTTTAACTAAAAAGCTAACTTAAAAAGAGCTAATTTATCTCTTATTGTCATATTTACAGTTACTTCCAATGCAAATAAAAACTCTCGACCTAAAGTGTAGGCCATACTTATTGTTAACATAACAATTCAAGTAGAAAAACATATCTTAATGAAAATTTCAAATTAACGATCACTTATGTAAAGACATAGCACATGCTTCCGTTAGGTACATATGTCGCCTACAAGAGGAACTTTTACTTTCTACTTTTAGCATGTATTTGACAGTATTTAACGTGTAATTTATTCGTGTGTTTTATAAAGTTGTATCAGCTAATACCTTGTACAATAGTCTATTTCATAAAATAAGTACCTAAGTGTATTGCAAGCACTTTGGGGAATCTTTGGTGAAGAGAAAGTAAGGGACACGGCCATCAATCTCAAGAAATAGACTAGGCTGGACATCAATATCCTCTCCGGTATCACCATCGCTATTTTCCTCGTCGTTGGCGTCCTGCATAGGATTCACTTTCACTGGTGTCGTAATAGCAATATTTTTCAAAAGCAGATTCCGACTCCTTCCAGTACAATTTCCGGCGTCCACCTTTGTTGTGACTCAGCACATTTTCACCTTCATCTTTTAGCAAACTAAAGTGTTCTAGACCTACCATCTACTTAAATCATTGGAGCTATACTGCCTTCTAAAGCCTTCAAGTATACAGATTGTATTCTACTTTACTAGGAAACAAGAACTTATTTTGAACGAATTGTTTCTTATTTTAAATAATTTGGCCATAAACTCAGAGGGTTGGGTGGACGTCATGGTTTCCCTTGTAACTATTTTTCTTAGAGAGCTATGTGATTTATGAATAGAATGATTTATTTTGAAGTGAAAGTGTCTTACTGAAGATTTTCTTCAAAATTAGCTTTTAAGCACTCTAACATCATTGAAATAGACATTATTTCGATTGTAGACAGCGCGGTCGTTGAAGGACAAAAGTGCGTTTGATGGCTCGTTTGTGACTATTTTGCCTGATAGAAAGATAAATTTATTACCTATAATAATGTTGTGTCGCAATCGCATATTATTATTATGCGATTGTAAGCTCTATTCTTACAGTCGTAATCCCAGTTAAGCGTTGGCTGTCTTAGTTTTTAGTCGTGGCTATCGTAATGGAATCGGCATTAGTTATGAATTTATTAACATGGTTGTTTTATTTCGAGCTGCAGTATTGATATTTACTGATTTTATTTTATTACGTATCCAGTATTGCATATACGAGATTTCTAGAAATTGTATTCATCCCTAGTCTGATTACATAAATATACAACAAGCAAACGTCCAACCTGCATACATTCAGCCGTATAACTCGAAATGGTTTATTTCAATGGATACGCATTTTCAATTACATACGACATTCTAAGACCTCAATATTGTTGTTGGTTCATTAAGCGTCAAACCAATGCGATTGGTGAGTACAATTGGAAAGTTAGGTGGAATTACAATGTATGTAGGGGCAATTTTTGATAGCAACAAATGTGTTCCACTTCCAAATTAAGTAGTAGGTACATACTTTTTGCACTAGTTTTTTACGTCTACTTTGTCTGACTACTACGGCGTAAGTAACGTAACGGTCACAAACACAACAAATATTTTGCAATTAATTATACTGACGGCAGTCAGCTAGTTTGTTTGCCTGAAACGAAGCAAATATTTGTATTCTTTAGTGCATATTCATTTACTAATAATAAAGAATACACTCCAGTCTACATCTTCAACCTTCTATAATTCATCGACTCATCCTGAATCACCTGTAATTACGCTTTTGCCTTCGTCCCAATCCCCACATATGAACAATGAAATAACTGAGATAATGACAATAATGAGCCACAAGAAACTTGATCAAATTCAATGCATTAAATGACAGGCTCAAATGTCGGTCTTAAACAGTTCTGTAAAGTTTACATGGGAATCCGTTAGCTCATCCACGCACGAACCTTTGCAAACTTCTTTAATCTGTCTCTGAACAAGCACAAAGTACACGTAGGGGCCATACTTAAATTACGTATTACTTTGTTCAAAAAAGTGATTTGATCCTATGGATTAATTTGAAACAGATGCTGAAAAACGTCCGTTTCGTCCAGCACAGTGTATGCTGTTGGTGACACAGCTGCGAAAAGCAGTAGCCAAGGAAGGATTTTCGGAGGCCGGGGAGCTCGTCCTAACCAGTTCTCCTGCCAAACTCGGACTGTCTTTTATAAAAAATTTGGTTATCACCATTGTGGAGAGTTCCATTTTAGCGACAGCTACGTAATTTCCGTGGCCCACCGCCTCCAACGCTAAGTTGATTCCAACTTTCAAGATCCAACAATTACAGCACGTGTGCTCACACCACCAACTCAATCGTGTGCATTATAACTTTAGCTAAGTTTGGCCCAGATATAAGCCGCAACATGGCCGTAGCAAGACCAGACAGCAGGATTTCAAAAATAACTTGTGGCTGCCAAATCTGGACTAGGACGAAACTACAATAAATGCCGAAGATTCCCCAGAAAATAAATTTTCCAGAATTGCTTACTCTGGCCCAAAGAAACGCCTGAACTATCTGTAGACTGGTGAATCACGAGACGGAGAAGTTGGACTCCACCGAGCAGGAGCGCCCAATTGGCGCTGTCTTCGTTCATGTTAGGTACATACAGTAATGTTGATCTTTCAAATGTCACTGCTGTCGTGAAGTTGCAGAGCCCTTTTAATCTGACGAGCAGGGTTTATCAGCCTCGGTTTCCCATGTATTTAAATATACCCTGACTATAGATGCATACCTATTTCAAAAAAATTAAATTGAAATTATTAGTTGTGAGAAAACGCTTGGGCAAAATAATTCAAATAGTTGACCTGGAAACTGTTTCTGATTTGTAGCGCCTAGAAAAAGAGTCTAATTTTTCTCGTTATGAATGCTTAGACCAGGAAAAGATTTCTTTTTGAGTGGCTTCAAGTGAGCTGGGTTGACACCAAATGATGTAGCCACATATATTGTCTTGGCTAAGCTGCCACGAATGCGTCCCTTCACGTTTACGCTGTTTTCTGGCGTAACTGTGGAGTATGTCAAAAAATATCCAAATTATGTTTTACAATCGGTTAGGTTTATGCATAAAATATCTATACAATCGATGGTTTACGAACATATTGTCAATTAAGCTTAGAATAACAATTAATTCATTGAATTAAACGCAGAACAGATGTTAATGCGCTGGGTCCTACACTGAATTAAGTTTTGTTTTTGCACGCTGTGTCTATTTGCTTTCAGCACAAACTAAGTGTGAATCGAACTGAATGGAATTTAACTATTATATTGTTACGTTCTTTAACAAATTATTAATGGATCCATCTTGAGGTCGTGTTTTGTACAACATACAACGTTTTACATTTATACCAGTATTTGTAGGAAAAGAAAGGAAACTCTCAGTCCATTACCTGCTTGCTCTATAGAGTGTACGAGTAATATACAAGTCCAGAATACAGACCCAAGATAGTCTGTAGCAAAGAACCATTGTAGTTCGTTTGTTGCTGTTGCTTAGTGAGCAACAACTTAGTTACAATTTTATACAAGAATACAATATTAAAACGATTCGATTATTTTTTAAAGCAGTATTAACATTTATTATCGTGCATTGGCCGACAGTGCTTTGTTTTGGTCACAATATACAATGATACCTGACTAACTACTAATGATCATAATACCTATCTAAATATCTAAACTTTTAGTAATGCAACTCTCGGAATTCATAAAGAAAATAAAAATAAAATATTAACACTTAATCACAATAATGAAACTATTTAAGCACAAACCAAGGATTCTTTCTACCTAAACTGGCTAAAAGCTCCTTTTTTCTCCCTACCCAACCTTACCCACTTGTTCACACAAAGTCTTCCATGCTTAGGGTAGACCACTACATACTCACCAATTATACCATGCATATTATATATATTTATAAATGTCAATAGATATGCATTATGTTAACACAATCACTGTCAAAGCTGAACAAGAATGAATACATTATTATTATTGATTCTGATAAAGGCCATTTTAGATCCTGTCTCACCGAGTGGAACGATTGTAACGTTGAAATATATACGAGTTTGAAAATTAATCTTTTACTGAAAGTTGAAGTACCTATACGTTATAATTATTTTCTGAATACTGTCAGTGCAGCTGGTTTTTCCGAATCGGAATTCATATTTTTACGATTTCCAGCCATGAAATCATATGATTCCAGGAAAAAATGTTCCCAAAAAGGACAGACGGTGAAAAAATGTATCCCCATAAGCTCCACGTAGGAAAAAATGTTCCCGCATACAATATATTGTAGAGAGAAAGACGAATATTATTAACAGCCATACCATCACTCCTTGTGAATCTTTTTCAAGCATTCTGAAAATCAACACTGCGTATTATTCTTCTTTAAATATTATAAATTCCTAACTCCGACGCAGCAGATGTTTCTTTTAATACTTGAACTTTATTAAACATTTTTATAACACGTCGTATAATCATGCTATAGGCTTTAGGGTAGGTGTGTGTGAATGTGATAAATACTTAACTCTGATAATTATCGTTATTGGTTGGAAACGTTTTATGGAATCTTCTGCCTGTTTCATTTTTGGTGCAATCAGGCGTTGAGAATATTGTGTGAAATTGGAAGAGGAGTTGGTTTGAAAACGATCCCCTAGGACGATATTATCACACCTAACTATTTATCCAACCGCGCCTACCCTAGTAGTTTTTTTTATATTATACATATTTTAAGTGTCTTTTATGCCGTAATTTGTATTTTTATTTAAAACCACTCTACGTACTTACACAATATATGAAAATATAATCGTGTTGCTTTTAAAAAAATATTTAAAAAAAAGTATATCTGTACTTATCATGAGCATCTGTGTGTAAATGGTTTTAATTCATGAATAGTCTGTAGTTTGGTTTTGTGAATACAGTGCAACTGTATAGCAGTAATATTTGCCGAGCGGAAGTAGGACCCAAGTGACGCATTTTTATGTTATACACACATAATATCTATTTTCGCACTCGGGAACATTTTTTCCTACTTAAAGCTTGGGAACATTTTTTCAACGTGTGTCCTTTTTGGGAACATTTTTTCCAGGAACATTGTTTCTGGGAACATTTTTTCCAGGAACACGCTGTTTCTGGGAACATTTTCTCCATATTCAGTTCATACATACCACAGTGAATTGTACATGCATAACACGAATGCAAGTAAATCTTGTACACGTAGAAGGCATAGAACGATTACAGATGTAATTTACATATTCCGAACAAGAAAACCAAAATAAAATTAGTAAGACATTAAATTCATAGAAGTCTTCTGTAGTCCACATAATTATAATCGTTGATCCTCCGATTCTAGAGACGAGAAGTACCCACCTCCCTCCTAATCATCTGGAATACCTTCCAATGGTGGTTCTATTACCCACTGCGCGGCCCGTTTGGAACCATGCTCCTTAAATCTGACACTCTGCTGTTCGCTCCAGATCTTCTTTTCCGTCCGTGTCATCAACTTGTTTATCTGGGTTTTTTAAATGTTTGGCCGGTTTGATTACCGTTTTATTTAAGTTGGATTGGTTTTCTAACTGGAGTTAAATATTTCAACATTTGAAACCAGGTAATTTCCATCCTCGAAGGAAATGGGACAAAACCCACGGAAATTTGAAGAAAATGACTAACGTTTTGTCCAATTCCTTTTAAAACATGTTTCACTCCGCTTCAATTTTTCCCCCCTTCAGCTTCCCGTAATAATGTGCTGAATGGGTTGAAAAATGAAGCCAAAGTCTTAAGCTCACTTTTAAAGTCATTTTGACAATGATTGCGTGAACTTCGACTTGCAGTTAAGGTCAAAAAATCTGATTAATTTCTAAAAATCGACCTTGTCTCAGATTTTTATTTATAACTTGTTTATTTTAAAACCGATTTTAAAACAGATTACTATTCGAGATCAGCAATAAGATTCTCTACAAAATGTGCTATAACATGGTTGCGCGACTTTTCTGGTTTGGGCTGTAGATAGGGGGGCAAAGGTTATGAGCCACCCTGTACATAAATTTTGCGACTTTATCCTGAAATTCTGGACCTTGCAAAGTCATATGCGACAGAACCTTCAAAGCTTTCTTCAACTTTTACCTCCAATCTTTCAATGAAACTCAATTCCGTCTTTTTGAGACGCTCAAGTGCTCCGTGTAGTATTTTCTTTGCATCTTCAAACTTCTTCTGTTCAGTGAGAACCATTGCGACCATGAACTTGATGTCCAAGAAAGCACGGTCCCAACAGTTTTGCAGTTGCTCATCTTCCAAAAATATATTCGTCAGTGGAACGAACTGTTTTAGATAGTAAAGTATCGAGGCGAGAGCCAGTTTTGTAGGAAGAATTTCGGGGTGGTTCCGTCCTAGTGTTCTTGCCTGCATCTTATTGACGTCGACAAAAGTATGTACCGCCTCCTCCAGTTTACCTAGGTGTACAAAAAATATACAAGCTCGGTCAATAAACGAAGCTTTTTGTGGCCAAACGGATGAAGTACATCAGAACTAGCTTTTAAAATCAGTATTTGTTGAAACTAAAAGGTGCTACATCAATTTTCACTGAAACTAATACCGTAAATGACCGAATAATCACCGCGGCGATTATCCAAACTTTGAGCCTCAAACCCGGCGATTATGCGTTCAGGCAAAAATATTTCATTCTCAAATTAACTACAAAACTCAATTTTCGAAAAAGATACTAGTACTTCATACTTAAATGCGAACATGTATAACTTTTATAAACCATAATGGCTCAAGAAAACTACGTAATATTTAATTATGGTTCAGGACAAATTAAATAAGAAATCCCTTGTACTACTAATTGATTTCATGAAGCTAGTGAATTGCTTAAACATTATTTTTATTCTTTTCCAAATATATAGAATAAAAAGAATTTTTAAGCAATTCACTAGCTCCATGAAATTATTTAATAATTCAAAATCCAAAACGATTCCGATACCTGAAACATTACTTATACTTTCAAATACTAACAAGGTACCTACAACTTCAGTTACATTTAAAGTGGTCTGTGAGTACGATTTACGGACTGGAAGTATATTTTTATAAATACACTCGCTTTCCCCATTACGAAGATTATTATTATTTGCAAGGAAGCCTGGCGGCACGGGCTGACCAATGCATTGCATTGGTGTATATTCCAAATAAGCGCCCCGGCGATTATTTGAGCCCTGGCGATAATTCGATCATTTACGGTATTACCTATTAAATAATTTACTCTAATGCTACTTTAGTTTAACTTCTTAGTGTACATTGTGTACTATGCCTTGGTCTTTAATGCCACCTACTGTATTTAATTTAATGCCTCTTTTTGAACGAGAAAATCTATTTATCTACATGTACGCGTACTTACTTTTACTTGGTAATTATTAAGTAAGGTTGAACCATACTGTTGTTAGGCACCATTTTTAGCACATTTTTGTCATCAAATTAGCACATTGTCAGCACATAATATAAAAACTAAAATGAAGGCATAAGCTTAACTATCAAGCAGATATATAGGTACTAATTTTATGGAATACCAGGATTACAGTCTATCTATCCTACCATTAAAAGTTTTTCCTTTAGTGAGGTAGTGTTCCGAAATCTCAAACTCCATTTACTATTTACATACTGTGACTGTGGTAGCGGTAACCCAAATGCGATGCTGGGAATCGAGTAAAAAGCATTAGCATTAACGGACAAACACAATAACCCGGACGAAACGGATCAAAGTACACTTCTTGTACCAGACTCCAAAGGTAGTATGGCACAATTTTAGTGTCCACAACCACATTAAGTAGTGTAAGGTCCGGCAATTTAAGCGATACAACAATTTATTAAAATCGGTAAGGAATAACCAAAGATACGGTCAATCTCACAAAAATCCCCCAAAATAAAATTGTTAATAGGGTGTAGAAAATGGTTGCCCATAATTGTCGCCTAGCTAATTTCAAAAGGGCCAGCATAACCTAACCGGATACTGATTACTTTCTGTTAGCTTTGCTTTAAAAAGTATGTGCTGTATGTCTTGTACATGAGCGATGCTATTTTGTTTAATACTGTCTAGTGACAAAATGACAATACAGTCAGTAACATTAATTAAAATGGAATTTTCTCTTAGATCTGCAACTACACTTCCTGCCTTTACAGTCAACACTTGGTTTTTAGAATGACAGCGGATTATATTCCTTCCTTTCTGCAGAAACAAACAACCAAGCACAATGAAAATTGTTTAGAATTTCGCATTTTCCAGAATTTGCTGATATTATATAGGACTTAAGTGCAAGCATTATGTCGATGTGTTACCGGTAAAGCAATACCATACTGACTTTTAGTATTACTTTACCGGTATAATGCGGATATATCCAGCTAATTTAAATACGTAATCTCATTTTTTAGGTTTTGGTTTGCTGCTGTACTTTTTACCCCGAATGGGGGAATATAAGTACCTAGTATTTACCTAGGTAACTACATACTGTGTTTTACTCTAGAATGTTTCTTTACGGACCAGAATCGGCATGGAATTAGTCGGCCCATGAAAAGAAATTAGTTGCCCCTCTAAAACATTAAATTCTAAAAAGGTTGAGTTTCC
>JAQFZC010001231.1:0-32741 GCA_034695205.1 Dicyrtoma fusca
GTACTCTTTGCAAGGTACTGCGTAGGGTACTGGTAGAGTAGGGTAGCGATAGTTCGGAGGGTAGGAAGCTACTGGTAATGACTATCAAAGAAGCTGAAGGAACTGAGAGGTACTGGAACTCTCAATTTCAGGTATTGGACAACACTGGTTCGTTCGATTGTGATTGCAATTTGAAACGAGAGAGAGACAGATTCATCCGGTTTCATTTCCATTTTACGGTCCAGTGACTCCAATCAGATGATTGTGGACTCGTTGTGCTTGTAATAGTGCGTCTGTTGATACTTGCTGCAATTACTCGATTACATTATCCTTGGAATAAATCAGCAATTATTTATTATTATTTTAATTCTATGAAAGACGATACGATGATGCTCTGCAATGCATTGCGGTGCGATGCTGGGATGGGATTTATGAGGGAATGGAATGTAGAAAGGAATGATGCTGTATTTCATTATTATTTTCATTCAAATTCAAAATGTTTAAAATGCTGTAATTATGAATGCAAAGTGCGTCAGTATGCAAAATGAAAAATTTGACTACGAAGCTACGATGACGTCATCTATTTTGCTACACTGGGTTAATGTCGTCGCTTAAGAAGCAAAGTGATGCACATCCAGAGCATTAGCGTGCTTATGGATCTGTTTTTACTCTACTTTTATCCAAAATTGAGTTGCATCATTTTGCTTCTTAAGCGACGATTTACTGTTTTAATCGCAAAACCGACCAACTGCAGTGTGATTGTGACGATGAGTGACACGCGGCGATGCATCGCATCGGCCCAGTGACAGTATTGCAGAGTGCAGTGGGACCATTCTGTCGTGGGACTGGAACATGTGTCAATATTTTCCTGGAACGCTAAGTGTTATTTCAAGCCAATCGGGAATCACTGAGCGTCGGTCTGAATGCAAATGGTCAAAGTCTGGCTGTCAATTTGTCAATAAGACAAAAATTCCTAATAAGCTGTTTGTAATGCATTTTGCACTTTTTAAAACGAGAGATTGGAGTATTTTTACACGTTTTGAAACATGTATTCCCAGTGTTTTGAACTTTTTGAAGCATTGTTTTGAAGCAATATGCAGCTTTAAAGACGTTAATTCCAGTTTTTACACTTTTCAAATAGGCATTTACAGTATTTTATACTTTTTAAAAGACGCTGTTACATGGTTTTGCACTTTTCAAAACATGAATATCTACAGTATTTTGCTCTCTTTTTGAAATGTGCATTTATAGGTTTTGGAATTTTTGAACGACGGATTTTTACAATTTTAAAGGGTATTTTGCACTTGTGGAAATACACAATTATAGTATTTGACATTTTCGGAAACACGGATTTATCGTATTTTGCACTTTTTCAAACATGTATTTTTTAGAATTCTACACGTTTAAATATCTGCAATATCCTCTTTTGCACTGTTGAA
The DNA here is from genome assembly GCA_034695205.1 of Dicyrtoma fusca. Lineage (NCBI taxonomy): Eukaryota > Metazoa > Arthropoda > Collembola > Symphypleona > Dicyrtomidae > Dicyrtoma > Dicyrtoma fusca. The sequence continues at coordinate 1,419 of JAQFZC010001231.1, forward strand.
AACTACTCCCTTGGTCATCTACACTTTTTAAGACGTGCATTTACAGTATTTTGCATTTTGTAAACATGCATTTACACCGTTTTGCACTGTTTGAAATGTTCGTTTTCAGTACTTTGCACTTTGTGAAACATGCATTTACAGCATTTTGCACTTTTTGAAACACACATTTACAGTATTTTGCACTTTTTGAAACACGCATTTACAGTATTTTGCACTTTTTGAAAGACGTATTTACCGTATTTTTACTTTTTAAAACACGCGCTTACACCATTTTGCACTTTTTAAAACGTAAATTTACGCTATTTTGCACTTTCCAGACATACATTTACACTATTTGGCACTTTGCAAACATGCATTTACATCCTTTTGCACTCTTAAAAAACGTTTACATTTTTGGCTTTGGAGTTTTTGCACTCTACATTTGGCTGTTGTAAGAACTCACTAGCTTTTTTCGATGCAATTTGAGCCCAGTAAAAAGTAAGTAAAAGTAAGTACAATTTCCGTTTATTCTACTTTGCATGTTCGAGGACGATATCAAATCTCTTGTACACGTATCAATATGGAATTTGAAGTCTATTAAAACAAACTAGTAGATGCAAAACGGCTTATCTGTCAATAGTCAATTGTCCCTTTTTGCTGTCGACTGTGGGCTGTGCGTGTCTGGTGGCAATTAGGCGATGACCTGAATTCTTAGCCGAACAGGTATATTTACTAAACGTCCCTCGTCTGCCGCTCTATTTCGATGGATTTCGCCGTTCAAGCAAAGCGTCAATGGACTGCGGTCTTTTGCATCGGATATATAGGGATATAGGCATAGCTATAGGCACACTATAGACCCCTATACCCTATACTCACTACACATACTGTCAACCACCGTGTAGCTGTAGCATTATATAAATCAATCGCTACATAAATATAAATATTTCCATCAGTAGGGGCAGGGGCTTTCCATTTATTACATTTATTACCATCGATTGTGAATTGTTTATAAATAAATTGCATTTTTTTTGGCTCTTTTCCACTTTTTTAAGCCCCAACGTAATATTTGCGATGGCCCTGCGGGCTTTGCCTTTGCCTTATGCTCGTAAAAAAAGCTATACACTCATCTATCACATGGCAACATAAATACTTGATACGGTTTTATTAATGGCAATGGCAATGCTACTGCTATAACTTCTATTGAATAAACTATAAACTAAAAACAAGGGCTATATGAGCTATATAGCCATTAATAGTTTACTATAGGTATATATATATATAGCATAATATTATTACAGACTGGCAGTACAGTACTGTACAGATAGCCGCTTTTAATCCCATTTATTTCTTCCCATTTCACTCCATTCGGCATTCACGACGCCACAATCCACAATGTCAATAAATCGTGGAATTTTAGTGGAATTTCGAGCAGTATTCGCTTTTAGCTCACCGAAGCCACAGCACAGCTAGGAACACAACAGGCGGAATATTTTTTAAAGTAAAACAAAACAAAAAAGGAAAAACATTGAACTTACATATTTACAATTTAATTCAAATTCGGTGGCAGCTTAACGATTGCTGTCAGAAAAAATGGCATTTAATTTTGACGTTTTGCATTAAAAATTGTATCAAAATTGTTGGTGGTTGTGCAGTTAGACGCAAAAAGTGTTTAAAAAGGTGCAAATTAGGGTATCTGAGCATTCTGAAAAAGTGTCAAACACGAAATTCATGTTTTAGAAAAGTGTAACTTGTTGTTTCGAAGCATTTGAAAAAGTGTGAAACTTCAATTTCGTACTTTGCAAAAGGGCAAATTGTGGTGTCTGAGCATTTGAAAAAACGTAAAACGTGAAGTTTATGCTTTAAAAAAGTGCAAATTGTTGTATCTAAGTTTTTAAAAAGTGTAAAACTTTAAGTTGATGCTTTAAAAAAGTGCAAATTGTGGTATCTAAGCAATTTGAAAAAGTGTCAAATACGAAATTCATTCTTTAAAAAAATACAAATTGTGGTACTTAGACGTTTTAAAAAATAACAGGCTTGAAGTTAGTACTTTAGAAAAGTGTAAATTGTGGTATCTCCGCGTTTCAAAAATTGTCAAACATGAAATTGCTTCTTTTGAAAAAGTACGAATTGTTGTACCTATGCACTTGAAAAAATGTAAAACATAAAGTTAGTGCTTCAGAAAAGGGCAAATTGTGCTATCTAAACCTTCCAAAAAGTGTAAAACGTTAGGTTTCTACATCGGAAGGGTGGTTATTATTGTATCTAAGGATTTCAAAAAATGTAAAACACGCTTTAAGTACTTCAGAAAAGTGCAAACTATAGTAGTTATGTAAGTATTTCAAATGAGCGTGTTGTATGACATGACGCAACAAAAAGTGTGCCTTGGATTTGTTTTACCGACTCGTATGCTCGTGGGAATTTGTGTGATGTGCCTGTTATTAATTGGTCATTCCAGTGTTTTGACTCTTTGACAGTGCAGTGGCTGCTAGATTTATAATAAATATTAATTATTATTTAATAACAAACAGCTGGTCGCTCTGGCCCAACTAACACCATACAAACAGGTGATAATTTCCATAGAATATTTAAGCCACTATTATTATTTCTGTGGGCAAATTCAATTTCAATAAGTCGGTCGTTAATTGGATCAAAATTATAATAAATCACTGCATAACATTATTAGCCCCATAAAAGCATAGCCCAGTAATTTTTATTTTTTTATAGATGACAGATATATAGGGATATAGGTATAGCACTATAGCTATATCTATAACACTTGCATTTACTTTATTAAACGCATCTAGTTCCACAGGAAACAATCTCAATTAAAAAAAGATATCGACACCGAATTTAAAACTAGCTTCCAATTTTGTATTCTGAATCGAATGCTAATCAGTAATTAGTAATTGGCAATAAAATAATCGAACAAAATTTTATTACATTTTTAATTCTTTAATTACATTATTTGGAAATAAAAGGTTTTGAAATTTGATTACTTTTACGCTGTAGCTCTGTGCCCTGTGCCCGTCGTTGAAATTGAAAAAATGGCCTCTATTCTGTATAGTGCATTAAGTGCATTCTAAAAAATTCTAGAATTACGGGGTGCTATGCTATATAGGTTGCTATAGACTATAGCTATAGGCTATAGCTATATACTATCTAAAATAAAATTTATCAGTCTGCTTTTTTATTGATTTTGTAATACAGTTTGAATTACAGCCCATAAAAGACTGACGGGTGCGGGGTGGCCATAGCACTAGAAATAGCATTTAGCTATATAAAAAAATGAAAAGTTATATAAGCTATATAGTGCTATATAGCCCTGGCGCCATCGCTATATAGAGCAACAAAACTATCAAATTTCTAACTGTAATTAATACTTGGACTTTGCTTTGGCTTTGGCTTTGATTTCAGTTCCTTTTATTTCCCACGGCAATCGACAACTGCTGCTGCTGCTCAGTTCTTTGATTGAAACTTTGAAACACAATTAAAAACTTATTTTAATAAATAAAAAAACAACAAATAAATTCAGTGTGATTTTCCTATTAACTTGAAAAATGAATAATAATAATTGATCAATAATTATTTACCGTACCAACAAGTTAGTGTAAACTGCCGCCGGAAGTAGAAAAGAAAAATGATTGAAAATTAAATTCACAATAATTTTTGTGGCCGGCGGGAAAGCGTGTTTTAATTTCGAGTCAATAATTAATTGATTGAAATTTTTGCAAAATCAGGTATTTTTTAGGCAACTTTTTACTGTGTTAAGTTATGTTATGTGGTCGCGTGTGCTTTATAAATTAATGAATTAAAATGAAAAAGAATTTTATTAAAACTGCCAAAGCCACTTCTTACTAGTTAGCTTGAAACTGAACCCACAAGCCCACAAGTTCAGAGGGAAAGTCAAAAAGTGACATCTGAAATCGTTAAATCTACAAAGTAAAAAAGCAGCAGCCGGTCATTGCATTGTTTGTTGTTTAATTGTACCGTAAATTGTGGGTTGGTTGCCAGTGCAGTGCAGTGTTGGAAGGTTTTGGATTTTGTTGGACTTAAACGCCGCCTTAAATGTTTTTGGGGATTGTCGGGGGTTTAGACGTACAGTTCCACACCAGGCCGCTGCTTTTAGTGGGAATTTAATGATAAGAAGCGGTTTTCAAAAACGTTAAAAGAGAATTCAGTGTGGTTTAAACTGTTACAGGTTTGCTTAGACTGAGTTTTTGAATTTTTGCACTTTTTTAAAGAGCCAATTGACGATTTTGGCACTTTTTGGAAGAGGTAATTTGAGCTTTTGATACTTTCGCTAAGATTACTTTCTAGGTTTGCAGTTTTTATAAGAGACAGTTATGCATTTTTACTACCTTCAAAAACGTCAGTTTCTGGTCTTGCACTTTTCAAAAGAGGCAGTTATCCCTTTTTACCATCTTCAAAAACGTCAGTTTCTGGTCTTGCACTTTTCAAAAGAGGCATTTATTCCTTTTTACCATCTTCAAAAATGTCAGTTTCTAGTTTTGAACTTTTTAAAAGAGGCAATTATCCTTGTTTGCTGCCTTCAATAATGTCAAATTCTAGTTTTGCACTTTTTAAAAGAGGCATTTATCCCTTTTTGCCTCCTTCAAAAATGCGAACTTCTAGTCTTGCATTTTTAAAAGAGGCATTTATCTGTTTTTGCACCCTTTAGAAATGTTAATTTCAAGTTTTGCACGTTTCAAAAGACGTACTTACTTGTCTGTTTTTGTACCGTATTTTTGACGACTGTCAGTTAACCAGAGATTCACGGGACGGCGTTACACTTCCACAGAGTTGTAATAAAGTGGTTTTGCTGGCGGGTTTTAGTAAAAAGTTGTTGAGATTTTCGTATGTTCACTGGTTTGATGGTTCCTTGATGGATTTGTTAAGTTTTTTCTGTTTCATTGTTACATTTTTTTGACAATGAAATTCCGTCTCGTCATCCTCACGCGCAGCTTACAAACATTTTCATTATGCATTGCTTTGCATTGCATTGTTGTCAATGCAGTGCATCTGGAAACCTAACTAAAGCACCATTTCCAGTCCATGCAGTTCGAAAATTCTTATTTAAGAGCTTCGAATTAACGTCTTTGAAGGTGGCAAAAACGGATAATTGTCTCTTAAAAAGCGCAAAACTATAAATTAACAATTTTGAAGTAATCGAAAGACGATTACTACCACTTTTAGAAAGTGTGAAACTTGAAATGTACGTCTCTGAAGGTTGCCAAAAATGAAAAACTGCCTCTTTTAAAAAGAGCAAAACTAAAAATTAACAATTTTGAAGTAATCAAAAGACGACTACTACCACTTTTAAAAAGTGTAAAACCAGAGACTGGCATTTTTGAAGGTGGCAAAAAAAGAAAGCAGCCTCTTTTGAAAAGTCCAAAACTTGAAACTGACATTTTTGAAGGGAGCAAAAACCCATAGCTGTCTCTTTGAAAAGTGCAAAACTGGAAATTAACTTTTTTGAAGGTAGCAAAAAAGGAAACATTCCTCTTTTAAAACGTGCAAAACTAGAAATTGAAATTTTTGAAAGTAGCAAAGAAGGATAAATGCCGCTTTTAAAACGTGCAAAACTGGAAATTACCATTTTTGAAGGGTGCAAAAACAGATAAATGCCTCTTTTTAAAAGTGCAAAACTAGAAACGGACATTTTTGAAGGTAGAAAAAATACATAACTGCCTCTTTCAAAAATGGCAAAACCAGAAAATAAAATTTTCACAGATGGCAAAAACGGATACTGCCTCTTTTAAAAAGTGCCATACGATAAATTAACATTTTTGAAGCTCTCAAAAAGGGATAACTGCCTCTTTCAATCAGCTTTAAATTTAAATTTATCATTTTTAAACGTGGCAAAAATGGATAATTTTTGTCCCTTTGAAAAAGTGTAAAACGTGTTATAAAGCAGCCTATTGTATTGCATTGGCATGGATTGCCTCATCGCTTCTTTGTAATAATCGTTTGTCTGTCAGTCTGCGTCTGTGACTGACCAAAGATGCGGTGGTCTTGAAGATGCGATCTCGAAGATTGTATTGCATTGTGTGGCGTTCGTTTTGTAGGCTAGTGGCACATTGACACACGTTGTTGAATCAGTCAAAGAATGCAGATTACAGATGCTGTTTGGTCGCCTCTGTCTTCTGTGCAGATAAACGATTTTGATTCTGATTCTGCCATGTTTGTTATGCACGTATGTGATTGAGGTTAGATTGATTCAAAATTGAAACGTGTTGCGGGTTGCTCTTAGGCAGTTTTGAATTGAATTAGAATTAAAAATTGAAATTTAGGATGACGGTGCAAAAAATGCTATCAATTGTGCCTTCGGCTTCATCTTTAAAGTCTAAACGAAAAATAAAATCATCAAAAAATCCCGCTGGTCATCCTTTTTTCAGTGCAATTAATACTTTGACTTTGAGGCTGCCTTGACTTTGACTTTGACTTTGTGACCAAATAGGACCACCGTTTTGCAGTGTAATGAGTAATCAGCGAGAAAAATTGGGAATTAGGGCGCAAAAAGGCGTATCTGCCTTCAATTATTAGCTTCAAGTTTGTAGTGCAACTTTGCAAGCGGTTACTTTGGGCATTGCGGATTGGTTTGATCCCATCAAATAAGGCATTTTGCGTCTTTTTGAACGAGTGTAATAAGACAGTTTGCATGCTTTTAAAATAATGTAGTAAGCTGTTTTAGCTCCGTGTTGAAAGAGTGTAGAAAGGAAACTTTGCATCTGTTTGAAAGAGTGTAATTAGCCTATTTTGCACCTATTTAAAAGAGTGCAATTAGTGCATTTTGCACGTTTTTGAAAGAGCGTAATTAAGCATTTTCCATCTTTTTGAAAAAGCGTAAATACGTCATATTCTCTTTTGAAAGAGTGTAATTAACACATTTTGCATCTTTTTAAAAGAGTGTAGTAGGACAGTTTGCATGCTTTTAAAAGAATGTAGTAAGCACTTTTGCCGCCTTTTTAAAACAGTGTAAAAAGGACGTCTTGGGCATTTTTGAAAGAGTCTAATTAGGCATTTTGCACCTATTTGAATTTTGAAAGATTGTAAAAAGGGCCTTTAGATCTTTTTGAAAGAGTGTAAATAACCCATTTTGAACCTTTTTGAAAGAGTGTAATTAGAACATTTTGCACCTTTTTTGAAAGAGTGTAAATATGTCATTTTGCAACCTTTTGAAAGAGTGTAATTCTTTTTGAAGGAGTGTAAATACGACATTTTGTACCTTTTCAAAAGCATGTAAATAGTGCATCTTGTCCCTTTTCAAAAACGTCTAATAGGACATTTTGCACCTTTTAAAAAAGTAAATATCATCCCTTTGAAGCTGCCCAGAACGATTGATTTCTGTTTGTATTCCGGTGGCTCTGGGTGACTCGACAGTGTGCAGTGTGTGTGTGTGTGCCCTTCTGCATTTGTGTTACACACATGACGGTGCTAAATGAGGCCCACGACGAAGAATCAATTATCAATTTGCAAACACAACATAACTGTTAAATATAAAAAAAATATGCAAAAGCTAGCAACTACAATGAAATTCAATCACTGCATTACTCCACTGCACTGAACTGCTCTGTAAAGGGTACCAATACGAAATGCTTCAGTCATTCTGACTGGTCTCGAATCTTGACTCACAGAAGGGCGACCGGCCAAAAGACGATTGTTCATGGCGCATTGCATTGCATTGTTGAAGGATGCACAGGACGGAATAATATCGGTAGAGATCAAACGTTTCTGAGTAGTGAATCTGCTGGTTGGGAAACTGGCTAGGGGCTGTGCATAAATTAAGTGTGCACTTTGGTTAGATTTGTGCAGTGTTTTCAGAAACGTGCTCCCATCTCTTAAATGCTCGTTTTCAAAAGAGTGCAAAACCTCCTAAATGCTCGTTTTCACGAGAATGTAAAAACCACTGCAATGTTCCTTTTCAAAAGAGTGCAAAATCCTAAAAGACTGTTTTCGAAACCGTGCAAAATGTCTTAAATGCTCCTTTTCAAAAGACTGCAAACCTTTAAATACTCTCTTTCAAGAGAGCACAAAACCCCTTAAATGCTCGTCTTTAAAAGAGGGCAAAATCTGTAATTGCTCGTTTTTTAAAAGAGTGTAAAATTTCTTAAATGCTCCTTTTAGAAAGAGTGCAAAACCCCTTAAATGCTTGTTTCAAATGAGTGCAAAACCTCTTAAATGATCCTTTTCAAAAGAGTGTAAAACCTCGTTAATCCTCGGTTTCAACAGAGTGCAAAATCTACTAAATGCTCCTTTTCAAAAGAGTGCAAAACCCCTTAAATACTCCTTTTCAAAAGAGTGCAAAACATCCTAAATACTCCTTTTCAAAAGAGTGCAAAATCCACTAAATGCTCATTTTCAAAAGAGTGCAACACCTCCTAAATACTCCTTTTCAAAAGAGTGCAAAACCAAATGTACAAAAAAAAGACCAAGTACATATTTTGACAAAAATTGATGCTTTTACAAAATAAGAAATTTGGATGTAATTTATAAACCGGCCCTTATTTATTCTATTAGATGCAAATTGTGTTAAGTGGAAGAAATTGATTGAATTACCGTCAAAAAAGGTGTGTAATCTGTGACGGAATCTGCGTGCCTTGGCTTGCGTGGATGAAATCTTAATCTTTAATCCAGTGACCTCTTTTCCCTATAGCTTGCTATACACTATATAGCGGTATAGTGCTATACTGCTATAGTGCTATAGTGAGGCTTCTATATATCTATAAATTTATATAAAAAATTGTAGATGTGCGTATTTGCATTCTGTACACGAACAAACCAGTGACTGGGCTACATACGTACGTTTTTAAATGTACAAAGTGTGTACTGCTTGTTTAACGGACGGTCAGTGTCATTGCCATTATTTTCGTGTCTTCTTGCGCCCTGCTGTTCACATAATTTGGCATCAAAGATGAATTCAGAGATGAAGAGAGTGCAAAAAGTTGAAAATGCACAATTTTGAACGGCGTCTTTTCATACGTTTGCATCCTAAAAAAGGTGCAAACTGTCAAAAATACATTATTTTAAAAGGTATTTTGATGGGTTTTGTGCCTTTAGGAAGGTGTAAATGACGTAATTGAATCTTTTAAAAACGTAAAATGACACAAATGCACGTTTTCAGAAACTACTTCTATAAATCGTGGTTTGAAAAAGTAAGAAAATGTTACAAATACGTCATTTACAAAGGTATTTTCTGGAGCTTGTGCCTTCTATAAGGTGTAAAATGACGTAATTGCATATTTTAAAAAGTGAAAAATGTCACAAACACACATACATAATTTCAAAAGGTGTTTTGAGGAGTTTTGTGCCTTCCGGAAGGTGCAAAATGTCCTAATTGACTGTTTTTAAAAAGTGCAAAACGTAAAAAAAATCATGGTTTCAAAATATGCTTTCCTGGGATTAGGCTTTCAAGAATGTGTAAAAATGGGATAATGGCCTTTTCAAAAAGTGAAAAATGTCATAAATGCATGATTTTGAAAGGTGTTTTTGGAAGTTTTGATCTTACAAAAATGTGCAAATGTCACAATTGAATGTTGTCAGAAGATACTTTCTGAAATTAAGAACAGCGGGTAGCTGCTTAAAGTTATTTTTAAATTCTGATTACGGATACAACGTGAGTGTTGGATGCCGCCTGGTTTTTTTCTCATATATAATATTCACAAAATAAATAAATTTTAAATTAAAATAAGACAGGCCATCAAAGTCAAAACGAAAATAGCCATCAGCCCAAAAGCATTCCAATAATTTCCATTGTTTTTGTTTTTGTTGCTGTTGGATTTTTTTACAGTTTAATTGTTATGGGTATTGTTGCTGTTGTGGTGCTGTGTGCGTCTTACTTGTTAGTCTTGAGTGAGGTTTGGTTTGGATTTGACACTGTGTGTGTGTGTGTGCCACGTCCTTATCCGCCTTTGAATCTATAAGTAGCACTTACGCGCCTTTGCAGGGCAAAATAAGGCAAGGGCGTAGCTAACAATGCAATGACAAAAACAATGAAATGCAATGGTAATGAGTCACACTTTTTAGTATTCCCTTTTTTCTTTGCATATCAATTTCCATACGAATTTCTTTTCCTTTGATTGTTGCTTTGTATTTGACGTAGCCGTTTTGAAAAGGTGTAGTTGTAGAAAATGGTTTTTTGAAAAAGTGTGTCTAGGGAAAATAGCTCCTTGAAAGTGTGTTTTGTAAAATTAGCTTTACGAAAAAATGTAATAGAAAATGGCGTTTCGAAAAAGTGTATTTTGTAGAAAATGGCTTTTTGAAAAAGTGTGTTTTGTAGAAAAAGGCTTTTGAAAAAGTGTGTTTGGTAGAAAATGGCTTTCGAAAAAGTGTGTTTTGTAGAAAATGGCTTTCGAAAAAGTGTATGTTGTAGAAATATGCTTTTGAAAAAGTGTATTTTGTAGAAAATGGCTTTTTGAAAAAGTGTGTTTTGTAGAAAATGGCTTTTAAAAAAGTGTATTTTGTAGAAAATGGCTTTTTGAAAAAGTGTGTTTTGTAGAAAATGGCTTTTTGAAAAAGTGTGTTTTGTAGAAAACGGCTTTTTGAAAAAGTGTGTTTTGTAGAAAACGGCTTTTTGAAAAAGTGTGTTTTGTAGAAAATGGCTTTTTGAAAAAGTGTGTTTCGAAGAAAATTCTTTTTGAAAAATTGTGTTTCGGTAAACATAGATTTTTGAAAAAGGGTATTTCTAGAAGATGGCTTTTTGAAAAAGTAAATTTCTTGAAAATAGCTTTTTCAAAAAGTGTGTTTATAGACAACAGCATTTTGAAAGAGTTTTTCTGTAGCAAATAGCATTTTGACAAAACACAGTTCTAGAAAATGGCGTTTTGAAAATGCGGATTTGGAGAAAATAAATACAAAAGTGTACTTCTACAAAATGTGTTTTTGAAAAAGTGCCTTTATAAAATCTAACTTGTAACACAAAGTGCCTTCACTGTTAGAAAAAGTGCATTTTCATTAAAAAAAACTAGATTGTTTCAGCTTCCAAAACTCGGCTTTTAAACTCGTTTTAAACTTCCTTTTATCTACAAGTTTACACATGCCCGCCCTGTCTTACAACAAAGTAAATTGTAAAAAATTCTATCTACACACATTTGGGCGGGCGTATTATACTCGGCTTTACTAGTTTTACACCACAGACACATTCAGTAAAAATTACAGCAGAAGCTAACTTACTAGTAAGAATGGCCCCTGCATATGTAAACCCACGAAAGAACAATTCTACAAAAAAAAAATGAGGCACAGCTTCTCGAATTATTATTCTTACACGACTTCCTACATAAAAGAGACAGGAGACAGACACAAGAGAGATAAAGAGAGACTTTTGAACGTGGACAGGTGAGGTGTCTTAAGATGCAGTTCGAACACACACACAAAACCAACACATGACTGAGAATTGACGAGAAAATTTTTCCGTCAAAAGGCTTCGCATAAATTACGCCCATAAAATTAAAACAAAAATTGCCAACAAAAAAAAATGAATTTCCTTCCCTTTACAGGTTATATAGATAGTATTTACCATCTTTTTACCAAAATTGTTTTTTTTCATTTTAGACGTAATTTATGCACGTTCCCAATGTTTTTCACTACAGCTGTACTTTACAGTGAATGTGTGTGTGTCTATGTGACGGAAACCTGTTCGGAATAATAAACTAATAAATGCACAGAGAATTAACGTGCACGAGAATTATAAAACGTAATACTTTTGGGGCTATCCATAAATAACGACGGTTGGTAGGGGGTTGAAGCTTCCGTTTACGCTAATGTCAAAAAATGCAAACGTTTGGAGGAGGGGAGGGGGGAGGGAGTAAATGACCGAAAAATGCAAACGTCATTTATGGACAGCCCCTTTGATAGACTTGTAAACCATGGCTTTATGGGGGCCATGTATAAATTACGATCAAAATAAGTCGTAACAAAAAATCTTGCTATGTAGTTAGAACTTTTACTATATACCTACCTAGTTAGTTTTACTATAATTTAAATTATGAGTGGATGTTATTTATGCACCTTCCCTTACTGTTAGTAGGTGCCTATAGATATAGGTGGATATATAGCATATCCTAGTTAGTGAATTCAATAAACTAGTAAGTAATAGTGACTGGTTAATATGCTGGCTTACGAAAGAGTTGAATATTTTCGACTGTTAGAGAGAAAGCATACTAAACAGAGTGCTAAACACTGCACTGTATTGTACTAGTAGTATGTATAGTGTTTGACACCATGTGCACAGGCAGAGAGGCGAAAAGCTTAAGAAGCAAAAAGAGGTATCTGGTAGTTTTTACTTTTCAGTTATTAAAGCCCATCGTCAATCTGTAGCTCTCATTGCATTGCATTGCGTTTTGCGCTGCATTGATAAGGTTCAAATGTCAATTTACGTACATATTTTTGAAAAGGTGCAAAGTGTCCTATTTGCATTATTCTGAAAGGTGCAAAATGTACTAGTTACGTGTTTTTGAAAAGGTGCAAAACGTCCAATTTACATGTTTTTGAAAAGGTGCATAATGTAATTTTTACGTGTTTTTGAAAAGAAGCAAAATGTCCTATTTACATGTTTTGAAAAAAGTGCAAAATGTCCTAAATACGTGTTTCTGAAAGGTGCGAAATGTCCTATTTACATGTTTTTGAAAAGGTGCAAAATGTCATTTTTACGTGTTTTTAAAAAGAAGCAAAATGTCCTATTTACATGTTTTTGAAAAGGTGCAAAATGTCTAGTCGAGTCAAGTCACACTGTTTTCGAGGCCTGCCTAGTCTAGTCTAGTTAACACAAAATCTACCCTAGTCAAGTCTAGTCTATTCAAACTAGGCAGCTATCCCTTAACATGGGAAGAATCGTGGCTAGTCTAGTCTAGTCATTTTTTTCTGCGCCTCTTGCTAGTCTAGTCTAGTCAAGTCACAAGTTTTCAAAGAGTCAGCTAGTCTAGTCTAGTCACGTGAAACGGCCGAAAAAACCCGAAAAGTCTAGTCAAGTCAGGCTAGACTAGGGCAGCACTGGACTGACTGACTCACTGTGTGTGTGATTTTTAAAAGTTAAAACATCTTCTGACAAAAATACGTCCTTGAATTCCCTTTTTTTCACTGCCATCAACTCACAAGTGCTTTACACTTTACACACACTTTTACGATTATGATTATGACTTTATTTTTTTATGGGAATACAAATAGTACAGTACAGCGATGCGATTTGTGATAAAAAAACAAATTATTATTTAAGGTTGCGTGCAAAACTGAAGGCTTTACTCATAAATTACGTGAATCTTCTGCTTCTACGTATAAATCTGTGTCAATTTTACAGAAATGATGGCTATACCGGTCGAATATGTATTTTAAATTAAAAAATTAGAAAGTAATTTGTGCGAGCTCCCTTAAGCCTTTTTTATAGTTTTACATGTGAAAAGTTGGGGATTAATAATTTATTTATTTTATATATATATTTTTTTATTTTTATTGCAGGTAAGCTTGAGCTTCTTTGAACACTCATAAAAGGTGATTTTGATGGGGCTGACTGACTGACTTATGCCTTCCCACTGCGGAATTAAATTACACGTGATAAAATTGCGGAAATGGTAAAACAAAAAAAAATAATACAAAATTCAATGTTATGTAATGTCAATAGTAGTAAGTTTGGATTCTGCCTTTTTTGAGTCTGTTTGTTCTAGAACATATCATGGTAATAATGCAATCATAAAATCGTAATCATCATAAACTTTGCAATGGCAGCTGTAAACATAATAGCAACATAAATACGAGTTGAGATATGATGCAAAAATGGAAATACGAAAATTCACTCAAGTCTAGAGTGGATTTCCGCAAAATTGAAGGCAAAGGTAAAGGTTGTACGTTGTGTTGTAGTCGAGGCATTTCCATCTTTTTGGTACAAAACTTAATGGATTTTTGACATATGTACCGAAAGTCTCCAATTAGTGTGGCGGGCGGGAGTGTTTGTTTGAGGGGCAAAGTACTACCTGCAGAAATTGTTGGAAATGAGTGTGCTTTTAGGAAGGTGCAAAATAGCGTAAGTGAAAGTTATAAAGAAGTTTCAAAAAACGCGTTTACAAAAAGGTTCAAAGTAGCATACGTCGTGTTTTCTAAAAGGTGTAAAACTGCATGAAAATGTTCTTTAAAAATTTTGCACAACAGCATAAATACGTTCTTTCATAAATGTGCAAAACATCGTAAATACATTCTTTTAAAAACGTGCGAAACAGCATAAATCATGTTTCCAAAAAGGTGCAAAATATCATAAATACGTGTTTTCAAAGGCGCAAAACAGTTTAAAAACGTTCTTTTAAAAGGTACAAAACAGCACAAATACGTGTTTTCAAATGGTTCAAAACATCATAAAAACGTTCTTTCAAAACGGGGCAAGACGGCATACATACATTCTTTCAAAAAGGTGCAAAACAGCAATAGAACATTCTTTCAAAAAGATGCAAAACATTATAAAAACGCTCTTTCAAAAAGGCTCAAAACAGCACAAATACGTGCTTTCAAAAAGGTGCAAAACAGCATAAATACATTCTTTCAAAAAGTTGAAAAACAGCCTATATGTACACGTGTTTTCAAAAGCCGTCAAAACAGCATAGGTACTTCCTTTGAGTCTTGTAAATATCCATAAGCTGTACATGACTCTGTACGACGGTCTTACTCAATTAATTATTACCATGGCAACTAGTCGCCCATTTACGGTACACACTCGCAAAATGTATGTAGCTCACTCAGTCAGTCAGCTTTAAAACCGGCAATATTTTACTATTAAATTAGTTGCCAGTCAGTGAGTCAGTAGTGCCGTGACTGACTAGTGAGCAGTGTAGTGCAGCTGGCAGTGCAGATGATGATTGTTGCATTCAAAAAAAGATTAAAACTAACAACTGTCAATTGTTGTCGATTGTGATTTTGTGATTGTTAAAAAGAAGTTTGCCGATGCAAAAACCGGTGAATTTAACTCCCAACTAGTGATCACCATCAACTGCAGTCAAAATATAGTCAATGAAACCGGTTGAAACCGGTACTGACCGGTATTTCCTCATTTCAACTCTGACTGACTGTCAACTGTCAACTGTGCATTTAATCATAATTAATTAATTAAATATTTTTTTAAAATCCGTAGTTTCAGTTTCGGCTTACTAATTTAGTGATCAACAATTACGTAAGTTTAGTGTGCTAATTACTTCGCGCAGTTGTTAGGTCATTGTTGGGTCAAGTTTTTAGTTAGTCATTAGTTCGTAGTAGTGTTGAATGTATTGCTGAGTGTGTGTCAATTTAAATTAGTTGTTAGTTAAATAATTACCGAAGTGTTCGAGTAATACTGATTGTTGATCGTATTATTGGTTGTTAGTGATTAAATTTAAATGTGAATTATTGTTGATTGGATTGCCTGTCATCTGTCATCTGTCGATTTGAGTTTCATTGTTGACCAAGCCAGTGCGGTAGTCAGTCAGTAGTTCCGTGATTGTTGAAATACAGGTCAGTTTTCTTAAATTCTTTGATCACTAGTCACTAGTGACTAACAATGAACAACTAGTGACTAGTGGCTTGTTGAGTTAAGTTGTAAGTTTGGTTGTTGGTTGTTCGTTGTTGTTTGTTGCAGGTGGATTTGATTGAGTAATTAGTTGTTAGAAGTAATTGCTAGTAGGACATACAAATTATTGTTGATTGTTAATTGTTGTGTCATTTTCATTTTCGTTTCTCATTTTTTGTTTTTGTTTAAATGAGCAGGTAACAGGTGAACTAACACTACTGACTGCACTACTGGCTGATGACTGATGAATTTTCGATTGTTGATTTTGATTCTGATTCTGATTGTTGGGCGTGCTGGCTTGTTTGTTGTTGGTTGTTGGTTGTTGGTTTGAAAGACTTGACTTCGTACTTCGTGCGTTTTTTAATTGTTGATCCTTTTTATTGTTGATTGAATGGGGTGCGGTGGTGTTGGGATTTTGTATTATTACATTATCATTTTATTGTTTCTGTTGACTGTTGTAGTTGACTTTCGATTTGGATTTGGATTTGAATTTGAATTTAAAGGCGAAGGCGACGATCGACTATCGACATTCTACAAATAAGAAGCAGTAGTGATCAATATTATTTGATCGAATATCGTCGGTGAAGGAGCAATGTGACGGAAGTTTGGACGTTCCGTTAGTGTTAAATAATGTTGAATGTGATTGTCACTGAAGGCGGAAGGTCTTAGAACTATCATTTTACTAAAATACGTTCACAAAAATAGTGTGTCAGTTTGTATATTTACATTTTTTTTGGAATATTTGTAAAAGTGCGATTGACACTTTTTCAAAGTAGTAAACCTGCTATTCACACTTTTCAAAAACTGTATTTAACTGCTTAGTTTACATTTCTCAGAAACAGCAAAACTGCTATTTACGATTTCAAAAAGTTGTAAACTTGCTATTTACACTTGTCAAAAAGTTGTAAACCTGCTATTTACACTTTTCAAAAACAACAAATCTGCTAGTTCACACCTTCTCAGAAGCAGTAAAACAGTAAGACTGCTATAATTTACACTTTTTCAAACATTGTAAAACTGCCATTTAGACTTTTCAAATTTAGCTAAACTGCCATTTACACTTTTTCAAACATTGTCAAACTGTCATTTACACTGTTTCAAAAGCAGTGAAAGTGCCTTTTTCACTGTTTCAATCGTAGTAAAACTGTCATTTACACTTTTAGAAACAGTTCAACAGTGCTACATATTACCCTTTCAAAAAATCTCAATGGAACTTCCCTGTTAATACACATTGCTTCTTCACCCACGTCCACGTACACTGCTCTTGGTCACGAAATGCGTTTTCGATTGACGCTCGACGATCGGATTGATTGGGATTATTAGCCCAAGTTTAGCTTCCTTGTGTCTTTCGTCCATCGAACATTGAACGAACAAGTGCATCAACAATCACAATTCTACTTTCAATTGTATTATATGTTCGTTATTTATTGTTGTATGTGTGATTGTGATTGTTGTGGATCGGTGTCGGTGTGTTGGTGGTCGTGACTGGGGTGTCATTGGTCGTGTCATGTGTATTTTTTTATTGGCATTGATTATTGATTTGATTTACTTTGTTGACCATTAACTGTTTGTTTTTTTCTTCTTTGCATTGTTGTATCAAGTTTGTATTGTTGGATCGAGTGGCTCGGCTGTTGGCAGTCAGTTTGCAGTTGAAATCGAAACGAAAATCAAAATCAAGCCACTTCAGCATCCAACATTCAGATTCAGAATCCTTCAACAATGTTTCAGTTGCTCGTAGTGCAGTTGGGTGTTTTTTTTTTCGTCTTTGGTTGGTCATCTGTGCTGGGTGATTGTTGTTGGTTGTTGATAGTGGATTGGATTACAAAAATTACCATTAGGCTCAACAATGAATGAATGATGATGGAGCGAATAATGGATAGTGGTGCCCTTGCCGATGGGAATTTGGAAATGAAAATGAAGTAGTGAATAACAATGGAAGCATTTTATGTGCTCGAGAGATTCGGTGTTGAATTTCAATTGATTGTTGAATGTGAATATTTATTTCTTTTACGATTGTAATGTGATCGCCATCGCATCGCTAAACTAATTTTTCTAGTCAGGTGTCAGTAGTTCAGTAGTTCTGTTGATAGTTTGATAGTTTTATTGATCTCAAGTTTTGATTAATTTTATATGTTAATATTTTATCCATACACACTTTTCGAAACAACAATATTTAGTTTTACACCTTTTGGAGCACGTTAGTTTCTAGTTTTGACCTTTTCGAAAGTATGGATTTCCAGTTTTGACCTTTTTTAAAGTTCCAGTATCCAGTTCTACACTTATATAAAAGTGTTGATTCCTTGTTTGGAGCTTTTTGCAAGTATTAGTTTCTAGTTTTACGCCTTTTCAAAAATGTTAGTTTCTAGTTTTGACCTTTTCGATAGCATTATTTTCTGGTTTTGACCTTTTCTGAAGGTGTTATGTTCTAGTTTTATCCTTTTCGAACGTACTGATTTCTAGCTTTACATCTTCCCGACAACGTTAGTTTCTAGTTTTGACCTTTTTGAAAGAGCTAGTATCCAGTTCTAGACTTGTTTGAAAATGTTGATTTCTGGTTTAGAGCTTTTTGAAAGTAAAAATTTCTAGTTTTACGCCTTTTCAAAAACGTTATATAGTTTCTCAATAGTTTCGGCCGTTTTGTAGGTGGGAGGTTCTGGTTTTGATGTTTTTGAAAGTATTGCATTTACTAGATTTACACCTTTTTGAAAATGTTGATTTCTTGCTTTGGCCTTTTTAAAAGTGTTAAATTGTAGAATAAGGACTAAGCATGGTTTGGTTTGCCAGTTTCAAATATGTACCTAGGTCAACAGTACAGTGGAAATTCAGCCCGTGTAGCCTGCTGTATCTATTCGAAGCTTTACGGTATTTTTATTTTCTGTTAGTTTAATGCTATTACTTACTACATATTACTATTGCCTTTTTACTTTGGTTGCTGGTCGTGTCGTGTTGTGGTTATTTGTTAAATGACTTGATTGTATTTTGGTTTTGCTCTTTCACAGTTTGGTTACTGGCTTGGGGTGTTTTTTTTTGTTTTTGGCTGGAAGTGATTAATGCAGTCGATTAGAAATTGACAGGTTAATTAATTCACACCGCAGCAGTCACGTCCTCGTCGTTGCCTGTTATTCTGTGGCTACGTGTTGCGTGTTTGAATGTTTTTCAAAGATTAGTTTTTGCCAGGGCCAGGATTGCAATTTTGTATACGTATTTATTTATTTAATTATTTATTTAGCCTCTTTATACAAAATAATATGCATTGCATTGCTGGGTGGTCCTTCTTTCCGTGATTAGGTAAATTCTATAAACTGGTATTAATGATTTATATTTTTGTGGAACTTTTGCATCTTTACAGAATCAGAAACAGAATCTCCAGCCTGCCCTTTATTTTTCGTGTTCAGCCAATTCAAATTCAATAGCTGGTTGAAAGCCAAGAACTAATAAGCCAGAAGCTAATAGAATCGACAGAAGTTCTATTAATTTGTTCCTAAGCAATTTTGTAATTAAATATCCAAGAAATTAATTGTTAATTGTTCAACCCATCATTTCTCTATAGAAATTCAATCCTTACTACAGTAGTAGTTTATTTTGTTGAATTCTAATTACTAAATTACCTGTAGAGACTAATTACTTGGAAACCCAAAGAGCTACAACCTTTCTCTATCAGTTCAGTAGTGTAGTGTTTCAACGTGCAATTATTATTCAGACAGAACAAACAAAAGGCAAAGCAAATATATTTGCAATAGTTTCTTCGAAAGAAAGTTGAGGCTTCAGAATCACTATCACTAGTCAGTTGTATTTTGCATTGCGACACTCTGTCGTTATTAATTCTGTGTTCGTGTAATTTAATTATAAAATAATTACAGAGTCAAATATTAGACGGGATTTAGAATAGCTTTTGCGTAGCTTTTGTTTTTGTTTGAAGTAGTAATTACTATTAATTATAATTATTGTTAGTACAACCTGTATTTAACTATTATTACTATTACATCAGCTGTCAAAAAACTACACAAAAAGCTACAAGTTATGTATTGTGTGTTTTTTTTAGCTTTTTAGACCAACTGTATAGCCTGTAGCTAAAAAGATGAAGGGTCAATGTGTTTCCACTATTTTTATTGTTGGCTTTGGTTTGCTTTGGAATCTGTAACGAGATCAAATCTATGAATTAATTTATGGGCTCAGAATCTGCTACTGCCATTGCCATTGCAATTGCCGCTATTTTGTATGTGATTTTTGCCTTGAGCTTGAAATCTCTTGAATTCTTGAACTATTATTCCGATTAACGGAAAGCTGTAGAAAGATTTTTAGGTAATTTTGGTTTGTTTTTTGTTTTATCCCGTTTTTCATTGAAATCTTTAGGCATTTCCGTTTCAAGAATATTTATAATAATAATTAATTGTAGAATTTATTGCACTCGTTTATTGTTTAGATGATTTTATTGGTAATTACAACTACGCAACTGCTACTGCAGTGAATGGTGGCTGTGGATGTTACTTTGTTTTGGTTTTTGTTGTTATGGTTGCTATAGCGATTATAAATCTGATTACTGACTATCTGTTTGTTTTTATTTAGTTAAGTAGGCAAACTGTGTTTTTACTACTCTCTTGTGTTTAGCGTGCTAGAGATAATGATAATAATAGCAGCACTTACCTATGTATATGAATTCATGTGTTCGGAACTAGGAAACCATGAATCGCTAGAAAGCATTACAACAGGGACTGTTTTACAAATTAACTTTTTCAAAAGAGTCAAAACTATAGTATTCAGCATTTTTAGAAACGTTCAAAACCAGTAACTAACACTTTCAAAAAGTTAAAAACTACAAATTAACTCTTTCAAAAGGGCATTAAGTAGAAATCAGTATTTTCAAAAACATTCAAAACGACGAACTGCACTTTCAAAAACACGTCAAAACTAGAAAATAACATTTTCAAAAACATACTGACCCTTTCAAAAAGCTCAAAATTAAAAATGAACGTTTTCAAAAACATTCAAAAACTTATTACTATTATTGTTGGTAACTCACGTTCTCAAAAAAGGTTAAACACGAAACTACTTATTTCAGAAGAGGAAAAACTAGAAATTACCATTTTCAAAAAGATATAAAACTAGAAATTAAAACTTTCGAAAAGGTCAAAACTAGAAATTAGCCTTTTTAAAAACACTCAAAACTAGTAGTACCTAACACTTTCAAAAGGGTCAAAAGTCAAAATTAATAATTAGAGTTTTCAAAAACATTCAAAAACTAGTAATCCACACTTTCAGAAAAGTCAAAGAAGAAATTACCATTTTTAAAAAGATATAAAACTAGAAATGACAACTTTCGAAAAGGTCAAAACTAGAAATTACCCTTTTTAAAAACATTCAAAACTAGTACCTAACACTTTCAAAAAAGTCAAAGAAGAAATTACCATTTTTAAAAACATGTAAAACTAGAAATATTACCGTTTCGAAAAGTTTAAAAAATACTGGAATACCTTTTTATATTATGAATGGCTATTTATTTTGTACGGCAGTTACGTGTACGGTGTCCATTGCGTCTGTAAAGATGCTGATCTTCTGTGATCTGTGATCTTGGATTCTTTTTACTTTTTGTTACTGTGGCATTGCAAAGAATGCAAAGTGTAAAACTGCTTAACTGCACTGTGTGTCTACTAGCCTTCGCCTGTCTGTCTGTCCGTCTGTCTGCCTACAAAATCCTTTCAGTTCCAAGTCCATTCTGACTTTGTGAGTTGATCTCTGCAAGGTTTGGCTCTTTCATCTTTCGTTGGCGAGATGAGTGAATGTTTACAGTGTGGAATTATTTACGAGGCTCAGTTGACCTCAGGCAGGGATGTTTGACCTTTCCAAGATCTCTATAGATCTCTTTATTACTGCCTAGCTGCCTAAACTTCAGTTCACTAGCTATATGGCTATAGGCAGTGTGTCGGTATAGGCTTCTTTATCTTTCCTTTGCTGATCTTGAGCAATAAAAAGCAATATTTTGTTCGCTCATCTGATGGCTCATCTCATCTCTGGGATGCTGATGCTGATGCTAAATGCTGATTCTCGTTCAGATTGGCTATGACCTTTGCTTTGCATTGCTTTGCGGCGTCCGTATTGTTTTTTGTATAGTAATCTAGTTATTTAGTACTAAATTGGATGGGTTTTCTGTAGCAAAATGTGCTATGTACAATTTACGATTTATGTAACCTTTTTGAAACGGTTATATGTGTATTTGTATGTAGTTTAGTTTTACGTCCTTTTGAAAGTGGTAGGTTTGTTTTAACCTCTTAAAAAAGTGTTTTTTTTCTAGTTTTAGGCTTTTTGAATAGGGCAAATTCCAATTTAATCTTTTTTAAAATGTTGATTTTTAGTTAATACATTTATGAAAGCGTTACATTTACATACTATGTAGTTTTGGCCGTTTTTAAAAAGTGCGTTATTTACTAGTTTTGACCTTTTTGAAAAAGTGTAATTTACTAGTTTTGCCCCTTTTGAAAAAGTGTTATTTACTACTTTTGACCGTTTTCAAAAAAGTTTCATTACCTATTTTTGACCGCTTAGCGTTTTGAAAAAGTAAACCTGTAGAACACACACTTTTTCAAAGCATTACTTTTCTCTAAGGGTTTCCCAGTTCCGAATAGGTTAACCTATTAAAGAATTAATCTATTACAATCTCTGTATCAGTAGTTGTGACCTTTGCCCCGTGTGTCTGTGTGTGCCTGTGTGTGTGTGTGTCTTTGAGCTGATTGACTCGCTAAAAAATGAAATAATTATAGGACAGATCTGCCAAGTGTGGTAAAAGAGGGCGGACAGGTCATAATTTAAAAGCTTCAACTTAATTTCATTTAATTCCTTATTTTTTTTTAAAAACCAACAACACATGATTATCGTCGATGCCAATGCAGAGCAGAGCAGAACTGCCGACCTTACAACTTTTTAACATTTGAACACAATTTAATTCGAAATTTTGCTAAATTGTTTATCGTTTTTTTTAAATGTTTTTAGTTCGTCAGTTAAATCGTAATGTTTAAAACGTTCGTACAAAAATTGACGTTTTCAAAACAGAAAAAGCAAACCATAAAATAATAATAAAAAATGTTTTTGGATTTTTAAACGTCGTTTAATTTAATCGAAGCAAGTTTACGTTTGATAAATATTTTGAAGTTTCGTTAATTTTTCTTGTTCTGAACATATTAATTTTGTCATATGTAATGTAAATGTGTATGGATTTTTTAAAAAATGGAAAGATTCCAAACTAAAGATGAAAAGTGAAGAAATAATAATAAAAATAATTACAGATTAAGAACAGAGGCCACCCTTTGAATGCATGGGACGGACAGGTGTACAGATTCCCGTGTAAAGCCTTTATTATCTAATTTTGTAGAGACAGACAGCAGTGCAACGCAGTGCAGCGGCCACCTGCGTTGCCGCAAAGTGATAATGTATAGCTTCCTATATAAAGCAGGTAAATTGGACCTAATCGCCTAGAATTACGAGCCTGCATAACGTGGGTGAAGAGGCATTGTGACGTACCTAAGTGTTTCCTAATGAACAGCAACAGCCAGTGTCTACTTACTAACCGGCGTAATCTGCATAATTTCATTGTGACTCACGACAGTCAACTTTTTACCCGTTTGCGTTTCTAGAGTGTGTCAATGTGTAGCAGCGTCACCGTTTTTGAAAAGTGTAAATAGCAGTTTTACTGTTTTTGGAAAAGTGTAAATAGCGTAAATAAATAGCGTTTGAAACAGCGGAATCTAGCAATTTTAGTGTTTTTGAGAAGTATAAATAGCAGTTTTACTACTTTTGAAAGGTGTAAATGGCTGTTTTACTGTTTTTGAAGTATATAAACAAGCGGTTTTACTACTTTTGAAAAGTGTAAATGGCAGTTTTACTGTTTTTGAAGTATGTAAACAAGCAGTATTACTACTTTTGAAAGGTGTAAATGGCTGTTTTACTGTTTTTGAAGTGTGTAAACAAGCAGTTTTACTACTTTTAAAAAGTGTAAATGACAGTTTTACTGTTTTTGAAGTGTGTAAACAAGCAGTTTTACTACTTTTGAAAGGTGTAAATGGCTGTTTTACCGTTTTTGAAGTATATAAACAAGCGGTTTTACTACTTTTGGAAAGTGTAAAACATTAAAAAAGTGTAATACATTAACACTTATAACTCTGTAAACTTTATCATCAGTCAAATTGGTATACTGTGTCATACTGGCAAATGCTATAGCAGCATCAGTGAAATAAAGATATTTCGTTCTCTCTGCCAGTCTTACTGTTTTTGAAGTGTTTAAACAAGCGGTTTTACTACTTTTGAAAAGTGTAAATGGCAGTTTTACTGGCAGTTTTACTGTTTTTCGAAAAGTGTAAATAGCGTAAATAAATAGCTTTTGAAACAGCCGAGTCTAGCGATTTTAGTATTTTAGAGAAATGTAAATAGCAGTTTTATTGTTCGTAAAAGAGTGCAAATAGCATTTTAATTTTTTCGCAAAAATTCACAAAGCAGTCGTATTGCTTCTGAAATGTGCAAATATAATTTTAACTATACATAGTGTGCTTCTTTTGGACCTCCGTGCAAACGCCATTAAATCGAACGCATAAGTTACGTCACAATGCTTCCTCACCCACGATTTGCAGCTAAAAAAATATACTTATGTACAACAGAACGCTCATGCAAACTGTACACCGAAAGAACAAGTCTTAGACATACAGGCATTTTTGCTAAATACAACTTACGAGCAACATCTGCAATTAAAATGTACAATCTGCATACAAAAATATAAAATATGCAAAGTCATTCAGAAAATATTGCAGAAAATAATACCATCACTTTTTGTACACACATAGCCTACGGTTCGAATCGAATACGAATTATAATTACGAATTGACGCCTTACACTATAATCAGCAGAATAAATAAGCAGCTATACTCGTCAATAAAAGAATAAAATAATAAATCCATAAAAGATAAAAACAATATAAAATAATTACAAGAAAATTCTTTTAAAACCCTTTCTCGTACTATTTTTTTTTTACTGGCTGTACTTCTGTCTTTGTGCAATAATTATTGCAGGTATTTATTATTTTTTTTATTTGTATTTCTCTTCTGTAGTTATGCTGGTTCACTTTCTAATTTATTGAAATTATAACTTGGGATTTTTCAAAGTCTTTTGTACACTTTTACTGCTGCTAATGAATGACCGATGGGCTTTTTTCCTTCGGTTGGGCTTCTTTATTGACTTTGAGCTTAAAAGGAATTGACAGGAGTGTTGAAGTGTTGACTTTGTTTTACAGAAGCTGCTTTGGGGCTCTGCATAAATTATGCGAGCCTAATACGGTGCAGTGGCAAATTACAATTAGTATTAGATCCAAAAGGTATATTTATTTAGGTAATTTATGCACAGTCCTTCACTTGTTAGCTTTTGTTCTCGTTAGCCTGCATTTTTTTATTATTATAAAGTTGAATGAAATCCGATACTGATTGCCGATAGCCATCTTTTATGGGCTCAAATCTGAAATTTTAATTAGTTTTAATTGCCAGTTGGAATTTGAGAAAATGCAAATAAAGGTGGGGCAGAAAAAATTAAAAAATTGTGAGGGGCTGTCTATAAATTAGGGGGGCAATGGAGCCTGTAATAAGTTACATCATATTACCTTTTCGAAACGTGAGCTACATATTAGTTAGTTGTATATCTTTCTGAAAGGAGTAATTTATCATTTTGTATTACTTGGTTTTGACCTTTTTGAAAACCTTAATTTCTAGTTTTGCCCATTTTGAAACTGTTAATTTTGAGTTTTTGACGTTTTTTAAACTGCTATTTTCTTGTATTGAACTTTTTGAAAGTGATAAGTTACTAGTTTTGAATGTATTTGTTGGAACTGTACTGTTAATTTCTTATTTTGATCTTTTTCAAATTTCTAGTTTTTGACCTTTTTGAAAATGTTAATTTCCAGTTTCAACCTTTTTGAAAAGTAGATTTCTAGCTTTTCACCCTTTTGAAAACGTTAATTTTGAGTTTTTGGCCTTTTAAAAAACGTTAATTTCTAGTCTGGAATGTTTTTGAAAATGCTGATGTCTAAAATTGACCGTTTTAAAAACCTGAATTTGTAAAAAAATAAATAAATAAATAAATAAACACTTTTACTAGCCATCATGGTTTCTCAAGTTGAAAATGAAATGATTCATTTAGAAAAACATTTAAAAACGAAAGTACTATAAGAACGTAATTTATGGACGGTCCCCAAGCTAACTAACTAGTAATGTAAGGGTCGATATTTTCGTTTGATTTTTAGACAGACAATGAGACGGCGGCGTGTCTACTGCAGTCGCAGACAGCGTGTTTTTTAGCCAGTTTGAACCTTTTTTGAGGTGTAGATACACTATTTAGCTGCTTATATTGTGAATAAGTGAGTGAACGTGATCGGAGGTCATTAGCTAATTCTCTGGGCTATTATTAGGGTGCAGGGGTGTAATTAGGTGTCACTTTCTGACTTTATTATGACTGGTTCATAGGTTAGCTTTTGTACAACTTAACTTTCAGCTTTTGGGTGCATTCGTAGACTGTGAGTCATTCTGCCGTTATTTTGTGTATGCGGTGTCTGTATTTTGTAATTTTTTTTATGAATGAACTAAAAGTGTACTGATTGAAATTGAAAGGTAAAGTTTACACTTTGAATTCGTTCCGGGTTGGATTAGATGCAAAATGTAGATTTTGTAATGCAAATATTTGTGTTATGTATGTGTGTTTGTGTGTACACCTCCAATTTTTACACCTATATTTATAAAGCTAGTTAAATGTTAAATTGCATACACAGCTTCCTTATTTGAGGCAGTTTGATAAAGAGGGGTTTTATTTTAGTGTTTTTGAAAATTGTAAGTAGAACACTTTCTGCCTGTTTTAAACCGAAAATATCGTTTCGCAAACTTTTTGAAAGAGTGTGTACGTAGGACATTTTGCTCTTTTCAAAAAGATGTATTTAGGACATTTTGCGTTTTATGTAAACGAGCCATTTTGCACCTTTTCAAAAACATGTAAATCGGACATTTTGACCCTTTTCAAAAACATGTAAATAGGACATTTTGCACCTTTTCAAAAACATGTAAATCGGACATTTTGACCCTTTTCAAAAACATGTAAATCGGACATTTTAACCCTTTTCAAAAACATGTAAATCGGACATTTTGCACCTTTTCAAAAACATGTAAATCGGACATTTTGCACCTTTTCAAAAACATGTAAATCGGACATTTTGCACCTTTTCAAAAACATGTAAATCAGACATTTTGACCCTTTTCAAAAACATGTAAATAGAACATATTGCCCCTTCAAAAGTATTTTATTAGCACATTTTACACAGTTTCATGAGCTTGTTTTGTGCACATTTTTAACGTGAAGTAAATCTGCTGACACGGCTAATAGCATAATGAGATTTTCCCTAAACGGCGTCAAAGTTCAACATTTATTTGCATTTGTGAGCTGTTTTTAAAAACATGTGAAAGGACATTTTGCACCTTTTCAGAAACGTGTAAAAGGCCTATTTGTGTCTTTTCAAAAAAACATGTAAATAGCACATTTTGCACCTTTTCAAAAAGACGTAATTAGGACATTTTGCACCTTTTCAAAAAGACGTAATTAGGACATTTTGCACCTTTTCAAAATCACGTAATAAGTACATTTTGCACCTTTTCAAAAACACATAATTAGTACATTTTGCACCTTTTCAAAAAGACGTAATTAGGACATTTTGCACCTTTCCAAAAACATTCTATTAGCACATTTTACACAGTTTTGTAAACATGTTCTAAGCACATAATTAGCTTCAACTGCAATTGGATTCGTGTACCAATAGCCCAATGAGATTTCCACTAAGCGGCGTCAAAGCAACAATTATTTGCATTTGTGAGCTGTTTTTCAAAACTTGTAAAAAGGACATTTTGCACTTTTTCAAAAACGTATAAGTAGGGCATTTTGCACCTTTTCATTTATTCAACCTGTCAGAAATAAGATTCTTTGCAGTACAAGTTTGTACTATCTTTAACAACAATTTGCTTTGCCAGTGTAATCGCTCGATTACAAAATGAATAAAGCACTTATGTATTTCTTCGTTTTATTAAAATTATGATGAATGAATACAAACTAGTCAAAATGCAGGAAATACGCAGATAGCATCCTTTGCAGCGGAACAAATAAAAGCTCCAGAAATCAGTAAAGGTTACGGTCCACTGCACTACACTGCACTGCTCTGGTCCACGCATATCTGACGTCAATTACAATTTTAAAATCAAGTACATAATAAAAATAATATATATAAGCTATAAGCTACTATGATGTCATTCTTAAATTTAAAATAATCTCAAATTATTATTCCGTTTACTGCTTCAACTGCTTCTGCAGAATAATTCCATCATTTTTTAAAAACGTGTCCGTAATAATTTAGACAGCTTTATTAACTTTGCCGTTTCCATCACTCCTCCATTTTTCTGGTCATTTTGATTTAATTGAATATAAATATATTTTTTCGAGAATTATCTAATTACCAAGTCTAATTTATTATTTGATATAAGACAGAATTTATGTGGTTCTTATTTCTGATTAAAAAATTACATTTTTAATTCATCTCTTATCGATCAAAGGAGGATGCAAAGGAGGCTTCGTGGGGCTCGAATTTCGATTAATTATTTTTTTTATTTTGATGCACTATTAATCTGTGTACTGTATCTGTATGCAGATTATTTTTTGATTTATTCTAATTTTATTGTTTAGCTCATTTGGAATGAGTAATGATTATTATTATAGTCTGTCTGATCTGAATTCTAAATTAGTTCTGAATTAAATTGCAGTCCGTAAGCCGTAATCTTGCAACGTGTGATGGGTATGTGTTGTAAATTGTAAATTTAAATTTAAAATTGTAATAAATTAATAAATTGTAATTAAGCCTAACTTAAACGCCGCTGTGCATTAATTAGCGAAATGGAGGGAATCTATATTCTACAGATGGAAAATATCTTTTAATATTTATAAAGATTTAATCCCTCCACTATTGATTACAGCCGTCCTTGAATGCCACTATGCAATCGGGAATTGGCAAACACTGGTTAATCGTTAATCCGTTGTGTAATTGCACTATATAGATTATTACACTTTAAATTATGACGTGAATTAAATGTGTCACAGGGATTATAATAATTATAGGAGCAATATTTAAATAAAATAAAAATGATTAGCTGGCAGATCTGACAGCAATCCTCTTCGGTCTTACAGCAGCCAGCAGCGTCAGCACTAAAAATAAATAATATTATTAAATTTATTAAATATTTTATTATGTTATAGGATAGGCTATAGCATTCTACTATCTACGGAATTATTATCAATAATTATAATTATCATAATAAATATTGTCCGTCCGTCCAGAAATATGTCAAATGGCACCTACAAACATACGTAAGTGGGTTATCAAAGGGTCAAAGGTCAATAAAACAAACTTTATGCTTTTTATGTGAGCGTATGAGTGTATTAAGCACTATTAAGTATTACCGTAAACGCTCCAGTAGAGCCCAAGGGGCTCTATTTAAAATTGTATGTCTTAGATTGGGGCTCTATTGGAGAGAGGGGCTCTATTTTAAATTTTCATGCGTAGCATGGGGCTCTTTTAGAGAGTGGGGCTCGATTAGAGAGTAGGGCTCGATTAGAGAGTGAGGCTCTATTAGAGAATGGGGCTCTATTGAAGTGTTTTCGGTAAGTTAACTGGCTATTACTACCACATATGGGGGCATATAGCGTGCAAAAGCAATATCTGTGCAACACAATTTACTCTTTTTGCTTTTGCCTTTTGAACGGCGTCAAGCAAAACGTGTCGCATTTATTTTATTTGTAAATTGTTGTTGGTAATAAAGTAGGTAGGTATGTACTAGTATTCTTTATTCGTGAGTTTTATAGGAACAAAATGTGGTATTAACACTCTTTCAAAAGGTGCAAAAAGGACTATTTACAGGTTTTTGAAGAGGTGCAACAATTCATAATGACATCTTCTTGAAAAGGTGCAAAATATCTTATTTACATGTTTTTGAAAAGGGGGAAAATGTCCTTTTAACATGTTTTGAAAACGTGCAAAATGTCTGATTTACATGTTTTTGAAAAGGTGCAAAATGTCCGATTTACATGTTTTTGAAAATGTGCAAAATGTCCTATTTACATGTTTTTGAAAAGGTGCAAAATGTCCTATTCACATTATTTTGAAAAGGTGCAAAAAGTGCTATTTACACGTTTTTGGAAAGGTGCAAAATGTCCCATTTACATTATTTTGAAAAGGTGCTAAAAGTCCTATTTGCACTTTTTTGAAAACGTGCAAAATGTCCTATTGACACGTTTTTGAAATGGTGCAAAATGTCCTATTTACATTATTTTTAAAAGGTTCAAAATGCTGTATTTATAGTTTCTGAAAAGATGCAAAATGTCCTATCTACAGTTTTTGAAAGATGTCAGCCATAAACGTCATTTTGCATCTTCCATAATTTTCCCTCTGCATACCTCAAACACAAAACATTTGCATATAATGGCTCAAATAATTGTAATGATAATAGCAAGCTTTAAGTAGCTCTAGTTAGGAATTTTTTGAGCCATTCAAATTATGCTAACTAGACGGTATAGGCGAGGTCGAGTATGTTAATTGTCCTTTAATCTGTAGTGTAGTTGATTGGTTGCCTAGTTTGTTTTGTTTTGGTCTCTTTTTAGATAGGCTTTTTTGACTCTAAGTTTTCCTTCTTTGTCCTTGTACTTCAAAGGATGGTGTAATGAAGGTGACTCATGACTTACCTGGAATTATTATTATTTTTCTAATTTTATTTTTGATTGCCAACGAACGACAGACAGACAAAGGTGACAAGAAAGTCAGAGCAGAGGCAGCAGAACAGGAAAGTCTTTGAGGCTCTCGTGTCGGTAATCTTCCTCCATTTGTTTCCTCGAAGAGTTCAAGTCTGTATTTTGAACTATTTTGTGATTTTTGTGTTCCAATGCATTGGAATTGAATGGCAAAATGTAATGTACTGTGAAGACAAGAGTGGAAATACATTATTTGTTCCTATACGTATGTTGACTGCACCTAATGGGCTAATTAGGAAAAGTACTAAGTAAATCAAAAGGCTGGGATGCTCACTGTGAGAAGCAG
This sequence comes from Dicyrtoma fusca, assembly GCA_034695205.1. Lineage (NCBI taxonomy): Eukaryota > Metazoa > Arthropoda > Collembola > Symphypleona > Dicyrtomidae > Dicyrtoma > Dicyrtoma fusca. The sequence goes on from JAQFZC010001231.1 coordinate 32,054, forward strand.
CACAAGATTGCTACCGTAAATCGGATGTTAGTCACACTGGGGAGCTTTTTTTGGGCCTAAAATAAAGCCTTGGAAAGATTAAATGTTACATCTTTTGCTACTTGAACCGTGTGGTTTGTGAGTGAAAATTGCCGCTGGAAAAAAGTGGTCTTAGGAAAATGCAGTTTTAAAAATGTGGGTTTGTAGCAAATGATGATTCCGAAAAGGCAGTTATACAAAAATTCACTTTTAAAAAAGTGTTGTTTTGTTGCTGTAAATGTGACTTTTTTAAAATGATTTTTGTGCAAAAACCCACTTTTAAAAATGTGTTCTTTGTAACAAATGACGCTTATGAAAACGCCCCTATGAAGAAATTTTGTTTTTGATCATGTGCTTTTTTCTAGAAATTAACTTTTTAAAAAATGTGCTTTAAAAGAAATCTACTTTTAAAAAAGGTTTTTTTTTTATAGCAAAAGGCACTTTGGAAAGGTTTTTATACAGAAAGCCACTTTTCAAAACGTTTTTTTATAGCAAATGACATTTTCAAAAAGGTCGTTGTTCAGAAATCTACTTTTAAAAATGTGTTCTTTGTAACAAATGACGCTTACGAAAAGGCCCCTGTCAGGGTTCGGTAGGTGGTTTAAACCGGCATGGCATAAATATGACATAAACCGGTTTTAACCGCCAATCAAAATTTGTGAATTTTGTC